>VWZT01000744.1:603898-618882 GCA_013397055.1 Pachycephala philippinensis
AAAAAAAGTAAAGAAAAAACTAATCTGAATAGGAAGAATTGTACACCAGTGTACAACTGAACAGACTGCAAATAAGAAAAATATGCGTTTCATTCAACATATTTATACTGGAAAAGGCACCACTGACCTTCACCTTACTATTTTGAGTTTCTCCATTACTTGTAAAGTATCTAAATTTCCAAACAACTGTGCTGTATTACTGACTCACTTTTATATATGTTATACCATAACAGAATAACATACAGTAAAAACAGTCTACTTGCAAATTTAAAGCAATGTTTTCCCTATGCTAAAACAAAACCATGACCATTTTTTAATTCTTTAGCAATGTAAAACTGAAGAAAATAAGCCTTACTTTCTGGTGAAAGAGAAGGTAAGGAGAAGAAAACACCCCTAAATACATCATCAGAAACCATGACATTTATAAATCTTTATTTTTATTAACATAAGACTTCCCTTGACTATTTTCAGCTACAGCTAAGAAAGAAATACTCAGTTTTTTGACACACTGACCAAGGTAAATCTCAAGTGTAGAAATAAATTTTTTTTCTGTAGATGTTAGCCCTGGATTTCTTTTGCTTAGGTAACCACACTGAACAGAACATCACTGTTGCTCCTGCTTTGCACTGTTGTAAAATGCTATGTCCAGCTGAATCACACTAAGGGCAGGGATGTGCAAGTCCCCAGCAGTCTCCATATAAGCATCACAGATTATAAGGAAATGGTTGAACATTTTAAAATTTCTACTATGTTATATGTGAATAACAACATCTAGACGTAACATTATGCTTCAATGAAAAGAACAGTTACATTCAAAAGCAGTAACTAACATGTCTAGGTAAGCTTTCAGAAGAGCTAATAAACTCCTGTGAAGCAACAAAACATAGAGATAGTGATATTTTGTCAGTCAGTCTCAAGATTGTAAAAGAAGATGGCACACTTTCTATGAAAAACCTTTCCCCTATTGACATTTGTGATGCATATGTTCAAGAAACAGGATTAAAAATACTTTCTGTTAAAAAAAAATATATCTTCAAGAGAAATTACATGACTGATGATGTAACTTACACAAGAAAGCATGAAACTCCAACTGTTTTACAAAAGTTTGCCTGTAACCCACTGAACTGAGAATTTGCCTGCAAGTCCCTTGAGCTGACTCCTCAGTGCAAAAGAAGAATCATAGTAAGTAACATGAAATATTAACTAAACATTTGCTCCCCTTCTCCATTAATGCCTGTGTTGTAAAGAGGTATTTTTACAGTCTTTAGAATAAAGACACATGAAAATCAACTAGGATTAATAAACTTGATACAGCATGTATCCTGACAGAGGACTGCATACCCATTTTATCATAAAGATGGAGCTACATCACAAGCCTACTGAATTGTGGTTCTTTAGTGACACAAGCCTGTTACTTTGGAAATAAGGAGCAGTAAAAGCACAAATTTCAACAACAAAGTAAAACACCACACCAAACCAAGTACTTTAATGTAAATTAATTACTTTTACTAAGAAGGGAGTCTTCACATATTTACAAATCAGACAGCTAATCTAAATTGCTTTGCAAATCTTAGTACAGATCCAATCTCTCTCCACCCATGAAAATGATTCAAAAGCATAAATAACTAAATACTTCAGAAGGACCTAAGCTGGGGAACATGGGTTGTTTGCCACGTACAAACAGAAAAAGGTGCAAAATAAACATTCTCCAGGTTCTCAGTACTAATACAGTAAATTTAAATTTTATACAGAAAAGTTACTGGTCATAAATCACTGTGTAATTGTTCATATGGGCAGCTTGGAGAAAGGAAGGCATAAAGAGGTAAGAAAACTGAGAGAGACAACTGTTGACCCAATTTTGGGCTGGAATCTCAAAGTTACATTCAAAGTTACTTCAAATGTAGGAGGAAAAATACACGTATATTTGGCTTTAGTGAAAAGAGCCCAAAATGCGTAACACAGCCAGACATCACACTAGCTAAAGGAAAGAGTATTTGTAGTCAGAAAAATTGGTTTGGCTCCAAAGATTCAGTAGGTGATCATGATTTTAGCAGAGGTAATGCTGCTTTTAACAATACTCATGAAAACACAGGCTAAAACCAGAAAAAGCAGACTGCACTTGAGGGAAACACTTTCCCAGCAGCAATCCAGAGGGACAGGAAAAAAAGGGCAATTAAAAAGATGTCCCTAACACATTTTGTACATTCTTACAGCATCAGTCTTCTTCATCATTTATGGTAAGCACATGATTTGATAAACATACCCATAAACTAAATTAGTTAAAAGCTTGATTTTAATATGAAATCTAGAAATGTCTCCAGATGATATGCAATTATAATTCCATTCCCTGTATTATAAGTATAATAAATCAAACTACCCCAGTAAGTGACATCCTGAAAAGCTACACAGTTTGTGATATCTAAGAAGTACCAATTTAGTATGAATGCTAAGTTATTTAGCTCACTGGCATGTGACCAGTATGACCTGCTGTGCTCACAGGGGGATAAATTTCCAGCATGTCTTCCAGCAAGAACAGAACAAAACAGAAAACCTATCACTAGGGTACCATTCAAAGTTGAAGTAAGTGTGTTGCTCTTAAAAGAGTTATATCATATTCTAAACTTTAGTTTCCACTTCTTATCAATGAATTGCTCAATAAGGTAAAAAAAAATCAACACAACCCCAAAAGCACGCTTCCACACCCACTCACACTACTCAAACATTTAAGATGGCAAAGAGCTGTTCTACACAACCTAATTTTCTGCATTGGTCATGCACAGATTGGAAGAACAGCCGCCCGATCAAACTGACAAAAAGAAGCAGGGAGACACCTAAAAAATTATCTGGGACACTTCTAATTGCTTCAAGAATTTACATTTCATTTATTTCTCAGAAGTTTCACTTGGTCAAATTCTGTCCTTTAACTGGCAAGGAGAGCAATTACATCAATTTCTACTATCAAAACGACGTCTTTGTGCTAATACCTACATCAGGACAGGAAGAGCCCTCCATAACTGCTATGTTCCTACGAGCTGCAGTGAATAAGAAATGTGAATAGTTTGGACCTTGATTCAGAGAGGTAACAGAACTTCTTAACTCTGCTGTAAGACCAGCAATCTTCTCAATCAAGCTCCATAAACCAGCAACCTAACTACCTCTTTATAGTTTAGCAATTACACTACACAAACACATTCTAAAAGGATTTCAGCATAATTTGACCTCTACCCTATCCAGCTCGTGAGAGTTGTGAGAGTCATAAAGAGTTATGTCTACTTCTGCTCAAAGCCATAACCAGGATAACCCGCAAGGAATCCTGTTCTCTTCTCTAAATATGTAATTATTTAATCAAAGCTAAAAAGATAACCCCATTCTATTACTCTAACCCCATTCTATTACTCAGTGTCAATTACAGAGCAAGCTCAGCAAGTTTGGTCTGCTCTGTCCTTGGTCTTTGTTGGTCTTTGTCTGACCAACAGTGTCATCTAACTGAAGAAACCATCTAAATCCAGCACAATCCGGATTTAGGCCAAGAGATAAACATGAGACTGCTTTATTGGTACTGATATAGTTTTGCCTATCAATAGATAGGCAATAAACATCCATTGTCATACTCCTTCTATTTGTCATATACCAGAACTGCTGACTGAGATGCTTGGTACAAGAAAGACATGGACCTGGTGAAGCAAGTCCAGAGAAGGCCACAAAAGTGACTGGAGGGCTGGAGCACCTGTTCTTTGAAGAAAGGCTGGGAGAGTTGGGGTTGTTTGGCCTGGAGAATAGGGGGACACCTCATTATAGCCTTTTAATACTTAGATGGGGCTTATAAGAAAAAAGTGAATAGACTTTTTAGTATGGCCTGTAGCAACAGGACAAGGGTAATGGTTTTAAACCAGAAGAGGGTAAATTCAGACTGGATGTAAGGAAGAACTTTCTTATTATGATGGTGGTGAAACACTGGAAGAGGTTGCCCAGAGAGGTGGTAGGTGTTCCATCCCTGGAAACCTTCAAGGTCAGGTTGGACAGGGCTCTGAGCAACCTGATCTAGTTGAACATGTCCCTGCTTATTGCAGAGGGGCTGGACTAGATGATCTTTAGAGGCCCCTTGCAAACCACATCATTCTATGATTCTATGCTACTATTCTCCCCAAGAGATGTAACTGTAATTCAATTTACAAAACCTGCATTTTCTGGATAGATGTCTCTGTGTTTCTTATAGGTATGCACTTGAACTGTTTAAAGGACATACAATCAATTGCTACCAGTATCCATCACACACAGTCAGGTAACAGGTAACTCACCATAAAAAGCTTAGTTCTTGATGAATGATGTGCAGTATAAACCCTAAAGCTGAGTAAAACATGTTGATGAGTAACAATTTTGGATCAGGCCTGTAGAAACTCCCAACAAAAACTAATGTCCATGCAGCAGTAAGAAAAAGAGCCGGAAACAAACCCCCACTCAAAAAGCTACTGCAGCAGGTAAAAAAACCCCAAATATCTTGTTTTGGCTTGACGGTTCACTTTTTCATTGACTTAATCAATATAATCTTTGATTTACAGTTTTCCATGATGTAATACCACCTAATTTAGTGAAGGTGAGAATTTAGTCTGTTACTAACAATAAAATATATATTACATAAGGAAATTATCAGGATTTTCTGAAACAGTTCATAACACTTACTCAAAGAAAATTAGACATTGATATAATCACGTAACTGCATTAATCTACACCACTTCTCAGTAATGAACCTAAAAATTATATTTTTTAAACTTCCAGTCAAATAAAGAACACTACTAAGAATAGAGTGTATTTTTGTCTCTTGCATCAAATTCAGTGTAATTATTCCAACTGTTCATAAATATTCTCAATTTTAAGGATCGGCTCATCCTTTTTTTTATCTTCTAAAACTACTCAATAACTTTTGAGATTATTTTTATTTAAAACTTTGCTCTAAATTGTTTCCAAATCAGGTATTCCAAACAGTAAAAAAAGAATTTTATTTTCATTCCAAGGTCTTGAAGCCAACCAAAGCAAAACACCCAGAACCCGGAAGCAGCTCAGTACCACAAGGCCTAGCACTAACGGAATAACCCTGGGGTCAGGGCAGTAATTTGTACAACTCTCCTGCTCCTACTGCTAATCCAGAAATACGGTATTTTTTTAAGCCAACCAAAGACTTCAAATGATCAAGCATAGTACCTAAACAAATCTTGACTTTCATTGGGAATAATTGACGAACAAAGCCTAAGCTATTTCTGATCCACATAAGGAACCTTCCTGTATTGTTACACCACAAAACTAAAAAGACCTGCTCATGTTTACATGCCAGGCATGTAAGGAGTACATTGAAAAAGGGCAGCAAGGCGACAGAAATCCCAACTTATTATTTCTACATTGTGAAAAAGGGTTGGTACTAGAGTGAAACTGTATTTTAATTTGTAATCTTAAAAAATTGTAAGATTTACCTGTAGAACAAGGCATCTGGAAATTGGGGTCATTGCTATCCAAAACAGGCAAACAGAACTGGGCACTTGCAGATCCTAGCATAGGATCCTTATCGCTGAGCATGTTCTTCAGCGAATCCTCTAAGACATTTTGACTTGTACTAAAATCCTCACAGACTTCATTCTCCAGGTTGGATTCTAGAAATAGGGCATCATCTAAGTGTTCAGTAGGAATTAAATGGTTAAATGTATCAACTATATCCATGAAGACTCCTGTGTGTCTTTCAGCCCTATAGAAAGACAAAAAAAATACCATAAGAAAATAAGCTACAAATTGTAAAACACCTAAGACACCAGCAAATTTTTTGGCTGTTGTGTTTTATAAAGAATGCTTAAGGTATTTTAGAATTACAAAAAAAATAAATAAAAAACTGCTTATGGCTTAGTATGGCCCACTGCATAACTAAAAATCAACTCCCTAATTATTTTTAAAAGAAATTCCATGCTAAGTTAATATAATCTCCTCTATCAGCATCCGAGTGCTGACACTTCTACAGAGTGTGTATAACAAAGGTAACTAAACAACTCCTTTCTAAATTTTGTTTAAACATTAACCAACCCAAGGGAGTAGGACACCAGAGGAGGAGGATATCAAGAACAAGTGAACCTGGATAGCAGCACTGTGAGCATGACTCTTTCTTCTTTTTAAACGTAAAAATGTGAGGTCAGCTTCCACTAACATCAGTGGAGCTGAGAAGGTTCCAGAGCCTGCCATACTACTACTACTAATACTACTGAGAAGAACTGTATTTCTGTTCAAAGAGCAACCACCAAGTACTTCATAGCAAGTTAGTATTTTTAGACAGCAAGGTTTTATTACTATTATTTTTCACCTATCAATACAGTCAATAGAATTACAGAAATTTTATATGAAAATCTGATCTCAATCAAGAACATGAGAATTCTGAACTGGCATCAAAAGGAGAAGCCTTTTAGAAACTTCAGTTTTGGAGAAGTTTATCTAAACTTCTAGAAGTCTACCCAAGGAATTGTATTCAAAGATGGCACCTGCATTTTACAAGGAATTCTTTATCTTCTAGACCTTTGCAATGCAGCAGAAGTGCAACTACTGCACCAGGGACTTAACTAATAAGAATGTATAACTAAACAGAATGGGAAAAAAGTCAGCTTCTTCAGAAGTTTTGCTTTAGCATATACTCAAAGTGGAGAGAGATAACTATAAAAAAATATGATCTTACAGGTAAGGAAAAAGGAGCAAAGCAGGACTGCCTGGCTTAATTTGGCATACTGGATAGTCTGAAAGACCAGTTTGGCACACAAAGTTGTTGAAGCTTTTGGAAACAGCAAAAGGACATACATACTTCCCCGCTCCTTCTTTCATCATTTCCCTCCCACATGAGATAATTTTTTTTGTCTAGAATGAACACACTAATTAAAGGAAAATGAAAAGTGAGAATTGGAGTTTGAAGTGCTTGAATTACTTTCTACATGGCTATTTCAGCAACGTGCCACCAAATAAATCCAGTACTTACTCACACTTAATAGAACATTAAGTATGCTTCCTTAGACACATTAATGGGACATTTCTGTTTTAGCAATCAACTGGGAATATCCTAGCCAGATACATATAAGGACTCTGCTTCAACCTCATTTATGCCATTTATTTTATTTCACAAATTTACAAAAACTACAGGTTTAACATGAACAGCATTTCATTTTGTTTCAGTGGGGTTTCTTAGGGTTTTTTTGTTTGTGGGGTTTTGGGTTGTTGGGATTTTATTTTCAAACATGACAGTCTTTCTTCCCTCTCCCATAGGGCAGCTCAGAAGAAAACAACAGTCAGATATGGCAGTGTGTCTCTGCAGAACACAGTATCTTTCCAATTTCTAAACACCAACCATAACAAAGCAGTCTAATACACAAGGTCCTACTGACCAAACAGCCAGCAAGAAGTAAAGTTTGGCCAAATCACATGCATTTAGTAAGCAAGTAATAGACTTCAGCAGCAAGTCATAATTTGAAAGCTCCCTCACCAAGAAAACGGACTGCTTTTACCAAGCAATACAGGGCATCTACATAAACACCACACCAACTAGCACTTACAGCAGTCAACATTGTTTCTAAAGTTCCAAATCTGGCAACAAATGAAGAAGCAAACTAATGGAGTAAGTACTATACTGCACTCTGTAATTTGTTTTTATTATTATGCCAAGTAGTTACAATGATCTGATACTACACAGGATAAACTACAAGAGATGCAGTGACTCAAAGTAAGAAAATAATTACAAATACCCCAATAGAGTACTTTAAAGCACCTTCCTGTAATGACAGGAATAATATATGAATGAATGACAGGAAAAATAATATGAATTTTCATATTAGCATTACATGAGCACAAGAGTAACAGCCACAGGATAAAATTATGGTGAACCCTGATATAAAGAAGTGTCAATGACACTGCAATAGAACACCTACATATTGTGAGAATGCAAGAAACCTTTTGCATCCAACATTAAAAAGTGGCAGAGGCTTTGAAGGCATTTACAATAACATATCCCAAGCTTTTTTCTGGATAGGAGAACGTTTATATATTTGTTACTCAAATATTGTGGTTCCCAAAGCAGTGATGACCACTTCATTAAAACCAATGTTAAGTAGCTAAGCTTGAGAAGAACATTCTCTCTTGCTACAAAAATCCCTCCTGACAGAAATTAACCTCTGTCTTCAGTGATGTGATGAAGAAAAAAAGATTACCTACAGTTTTGTAAGACTACCATGCAGCCATTCGGAACACTAAAAGCACTGTGAAGTAAATGTCAAAGCAGCTATACATGCAGTGGTCAACAGCCACCTTCAGTGACACCTAAGTAGCTATGAGAGAAAATTCAAGAAGAATTTTATTGAAAGCTTCATTTCTGGAGCATGAGCCTATGATCAAGTGTAAGTTCTATCTATCCAGATTTTGCATCAAAAAGTCAAGGAGCTTGCATAAAAGTACTACTATCACAAAATCTAATCTCAAAGAATTCTTTCTACCATTTTTAAAATAGAAAGTTTATGCCAGCAAAACACATGAAAATAAAATTTTGCTTTACCTAGTTCAAAAAACTACTGTGTGATTCTTTTCGTAATTTGTACATTACCAAGCTATTTTAGAAAATTATTTTTAACATTACTAGATTAACTATCATAATAAGTGTAGAATCTGTGGGACTGAGGATGAAAGATCCACTTCGATAGCTAGACAGCTGACTGTTAGAAACAGTTGCTGCAAGAAAAAAAAAATCTTCCCTTGCACAATGCCTTAAGTGTATAAATTTTGAATGCACTTTGCATTTAAAACACTTTGAACATCAGGAAAAATGGCCAGAGATACATGTAAAATCACAGCCAAGATTTTCATGCTCACTCATTTTCAAAGATAATTCTAACCGCTGAAAGGAAGAATGTATTACTGCACTGGAACACAGCTGTGTCCTCCACTTGAACCCTAATGGCCAGTGCCTCGGCAACGCTCCCAGCAGATGCGCACATACCAGCCGTACTCGCATCGCACAGTAACTCACAAGTGCTTTCCCACTGGGTAGCTGATCAGAAGCAACAGAATATGAAAAGCATTATGCATGCAGAACCAGTGAGGAGTGCTCATAAATGAGGCAAAGCAGCAAGTCCCAGCCAGGCTCAGTGAAACTTCTCCCACCCACTGGCTCCTGGAGCATCAGGGCATGTACTGAGACTGCAGCACAGCAACACACAGGAGTCTGGGTAAAAGAAGAGCTCACCATCAAGAAAAGCTTAAAGTATACAGAGCATTCTCCTAAGTTCCCTAAATACATTTCTCTTACTCTTTTAAAACTGATTTGTTTCTATCAGCCCCTCCACTGCAAAAACAGAAGCAACAATTACAGAAGTAACACTTCAACAATTACAAAGTAACTCACCAACCAACATCTGTCATCATTAACCGATCCAACACTATAAAGAACCCTGTTAAAAAGCACTACAGTCAAATATGACTTCCAGAATTTCCCCCACATTATGTTTACCATAAAATTTCTTCATGCTCTCAACATCGTTTCCTTTTACAGTCTGAGTCTTTCAGCTTAAAAAAATAATTTCTTCCATTGTTGAATTAGTTTATTAAGCTAGGTATGCTGTAATACTGCCTCAAATCCCAACAAATCTGGCATGAAATAAACATGCTACAGGATCTGCCACAGCAGATTTTTATCTTTTCCCCATTTACCATATTTTCATTACATCTTTAACAGTTCTGCATGACTTTCTAAAATTAAAAGGCAAATAGCCAGAATGATCACTTGCTAAGAAAAGAAACTGAGATCTCAAACAAACATATCCTTACAAACTAATCTTAGAATGGAAGGAAGACTAGAAACTGGACAAGAGATGTTGTACATCTTTAAGCTTTTTCATTGCTTAGTTTGTCTGTGAAAGAGGCGAAGAATTACTTCAGTTCCTGTTGTATTATTCTCTTGATCACAGCAGAGAAAAGTAATTTAGTGGAGATATCCAACTGCATCCACATGTTTCTATCATCTTATCTAAAACCCACCTCAGGCCAAGGGGCGATCACAATTTGTATTTACCACCAAGCACCCTGCGTGTTACTTAGCTGATGGACAGTCCAAGCTTACTCTTGACCACATTTTAAATGAAGCCTCCCTTAAACATCAGCATGTGAAAGTGTTTCATTTTTCAACTACATATCTGGATATATGCTACAGATACATTTGTCTTGATATTTTATTATTTTTCCTCTATTTTCCTGTACATTCATTTTGTTCCATTTTTACAGTACTCTCACATCATTTATTTTACTAAGCAAATGTTAGGTTTCACTGTAATTACTCTTTCCTTCCCTCTCTGCCTAGGGGGTGAATTTAATATATCAGTTTACCTTTTAAACTTGACTTTCATATTTTAGCTTATATTTTAAAGTTAGTAACATAAAATAGAAGCTTCTGTATGTTTAATGATTGTCAATTTAAAAGTAAATCTGGTTTATGAAAGTCCTCAGCAGCTGGACTTCAAAAAAATAAAACATTTCTACAGAGAAATTCAACCAAAAAAGAATTTCCTGAATTGGGAACACGGCAAGGCAAAAACCTGAAGGAACCTAACAAAAGAAAAAAAAACCCCAGTCTCACACTGCTTATTCAGGATATTCAAAATCCCAGATTTTGAATAACCTGTCTACTTTATTGACCTGCCCAAATAAGTGAGTCTGAAACTGCTGAAGGTAGCACAGCAATTCTACAATTCCTTCGATTTCACTGAAGTACCTTTCTGAATAGCGTCTGTCACTTCCAATTCGCTGAATCTGTCTAGTGCTTTTAAAAGCTTTTGTACATCTAGTTATTGACTGGACTGTGTGGGAAACATTGCAACATTCAAAATACAAGACGTGGTCTCTGGCCTTGTGCTTACGCACACCAAATGACCAACAGCAAGCACTAGTCATAACAGTAACAGACTCCATTAAAAATATCCATATTATATTTATTTCTTCAGGTAGTAAACTCTGGTAAGAGAGTAAACAAAAGGAACAAGTTATTGGATGATTAGCACCTGAGATGTCAAAAAAAAACCGGGAAAGCTGACTCAGCACTATGACAGAAGATCAGTAAGTGACAAAATTTTTCATCCAAAGAGGGGAACTGCACCTTAATTGGCATGCAATTAGCTAATAACACAGACAGCTTAAAAAAAAAATCCCTTGCCCACTTTGTGTGGCAACTACTGTACCCAAAAGGAGCACTCAAGGTATGAGATGTCTACGTTTGTTCACTGGAACTGTGATGTCAGACCACCCCCTGGGCTCACTGATACTTTGACAAAACCCACCCACCAAAAAATGTTACTTCAAAGCCCTGATGCACATTTTACTACCATCTTCCTCCTTCCTCCTACACAAACTTTAAAGTTTAAGGTCGCCAAGTACCTAACTGAAAATTAATTCTAAGTTGCCATGTATCCATGTTGCCATGATTTAAGCACTAGAAGCTGCATGCATCATGTTCATGGATATTACAGCACCAAAAGCCAGAATTGAGACCCATGTCTTCTGTAGCAAGAGATTTTTACCCAGTAGAGTTCACAGTACAGATACATCATGGGATTAAAGAGAAAATCAATATCAGACAGTGCATCAGTGGCAGTGGCAGTAGGAAGACATCAACTTGACAACTTTTTGGTGACTTTACAACTTTCACACCAATGTACTTTCTCATCTGGTTCTTACTGGCTCAAATCCCATCATCTGGGGCAGTCTTCAAGAATTAAATTAACTGACAAAATATTTTTGACAGAACAAGCAATGTGATTTACGAGCATATGAACTGCCATCTAGCCACAAAAACGTGTTTGGAACTGTTAAAAGATGATTTCAGTGTCCTTTCTCAAAAAAGAAAAAAAAAAAGCAGATACAACACTTGTACAGAATATGGTTTAATGAGCTTTAGTCTTTAAGCATCATCAAATTTGACCTTCCTCATGCACCTATCTCCCAAAAAACCAGGACACTGGCAAAAACCTGCCCAACAGGAACATGTAGGCAACCAGGTTTATTTGATACATCAATATAGCTGTAAAGGAGGGCCAGGTACACTGACAAACTTATACGCCAAAACATCAACCCATTAGGTATCCATACACCACCTGTTCCCTTATGTAAATCCCCTACTTATTATTTATTGATTTAATCCCTCATTTAAAATTTAAGATCTAGCTTTTAGTGGCACCAAAACAAAGCCCTGCTAAAGACCAAAAAACAAGAAATGTAAATCTGAGCATTTCATTCATTGTTAAGAAGCTCTTCTATACTATTTTTGTGTTTACCTCATTCTGAAGTCTTCAGACACCAACTGACATCATCCCCTTGCTACTAAAATCTCAACAGACGTAACAAATAATACTCACCAAAATCTAACCAGAATCTAAAGTTACGTGCTGCTACCCTCACTGACAGTGCAGATCTCTTACTACTTGCTATCATGGTATTAAAGTGAAAAGACAGCTCAAGATACTTGCTTTATTAAACCTTCCCTATTCAAAACACATTCACCAGCCATAACTGTACCTCATTTCAGTGAACAGAAAGGAAAACTAAATTTCAAACAAAGTATTTAATTAGAAGACAAGGAAATGCAGAAAGAATAGAGAAACCTTTTCTTAATCATACAGCATTACAATGTATCGTTGAAAATCATCTTAACAGTTACGTTTTGAACAGTATAATCTCTCCTCAAAAAAAAAAAACCTTTCTCACCCTCACTTTATAGCTCAAAGAAGCACACAGTTCTGCACTAAAACTTGTGTTATGTCAAAAAATGTCTTTACACTGTGAAATGTGGAGTTCGCAAATGTAAAATGCAAAGCTTTTACACTGTGAAACATTAAGTACTCTGTTTTTCTTTGCTGGACTGTCCCACCAATGAATATTCCTGAACACCACAAAAATTAGGCATAATCAAAGATCATACATAATTTTATGAATCTCTCCATCACTGTATATACCTTGGGAATTTGTAAGCCTGCTACCAAGAGACATTTCACTGAAAAGAAAAAGATGAGGACAGATTATATTTCCATCACTACGGCTATTCTCTTGAACTCTTCCACCCTCAGGTTCCTCAATACTTGTTTCAAGTATTTTCAGCTGGAACATAGTTTAAAAATGCTAAGCTGTGTAACAGGTTACACTGATTATTTGTCAGTCACCCAAGAGAGTAATTTCATTGGTAATACCTTTTGAATTTGTCAGTGTCTCTCCCATAATGATTAATTTGGAAACACCTATCAGAATTAGGGTTTGTTCACTGGGGGTTTTTTTAGCAATAGTTAAAAGCTTAACGGCTAAGCCTTGTGAAGTTCTTCACAGATATATGCTATCCATCATGTAGCTATATTGACACCACCCAGGAGGATATGACAAGCTGTCTGTATTCTTCACTTTTTGCTTCTATAAAATTAACTCTCATATCCCAATTCAGTGAACTTTATCATTGCTATTTCATAAAATTACCTTTCAAAAATACGCCCTTATCATAAAAAAAGCTTCTAATATAACATGGCTGTCCCCTTAAAGCTTGGATTTAACAACATTTAGGTTGACCAGGAAAAATTAATGGAAAAAAATTAAAATAACAACAAAAAAAAATTCATCAGCTCAACTCAGCATAACACAGGTAGTAGAGGTGAGCCTCTTTTTAAGAGAGAGGTTGCAGAAATACGGCAGGTAAGAATTTTTAGAGTTTCTGTTTTCCTCAAAGCACCCTACCACTTGAATTACCTCAGCTAATTGTGTTGAATTAAATCTACCCAACATGGTTTGTAGTTAGGTACCCTTTCAGTTTGCAAATGTAAAATGCACATAAAAATTGAATGACCGAGTAACAGGCACCAATGGCTGAAAAAAATGTAGGTGTTCAGAACTCCATAATTATATGCATAATCTTTAAAGCCAACTACAGAAATTAAAAGCAGAAGCTACTTGGTACAGCAAAAAGAAGAGTTTCACTGAGGGATACACACTAAGTGTAAACACCACTGGAATTATTCCAAGAAATATAAAAACCCACATTTTCAAGGTCTCCCTTACATTGTGTCCTAAACCATAACAGATTAATTTATTAAGCAAAACAAACCATGAATTAGTGGTGTTAAAGAGATGCCATATGTTCACCATCCTTACGTTTAATCCTAAAATACTTACACTATTTAGCGATGTTAGCATCCATTTTTATAAAAGCAAATGTATAAAAATTATAACATGAATTAACAACTACGTAGATGACATCACAACTACAATTTGCACGGTATAGCTCCTGTTAGCCCCCACTCCTGTCTTTCCTTACTGGTTTTTACGCTTCACTCTACAGGCTATTTTTACTAACTTAACCTATGCCGCAGAGTGCTCTTCATCCAAACACTCCCCGCACGGCTCTAACAGGTCTCCCTTGTGCACACCATACAGAATGAACATTTGCAATCAAACGAACGACGGCTCTTCTAAAGCCTGAGAGTTATTATTTGCATTCCAGTAGTAAGCAATAAACGCACTGCCTCAGAAAGAGTACCTCATCCCAGATTAGGATGTGGAAATACCACCAGGCCACTGAATCCCACAGCACTGCTGATGACCACATTTTCTCCCGCACTTCCTACAGTGAGTACTATACACAGGAGTTGAACACAGAAATTGTTGGTGATGCTAAGTTTAAGAGACGGGAGGAGGCGCCCGGAACAGGTCAGACCAAGAGCATGAACAGCAGGGTCTAAATTGGTAATTGTTTCTCTGGTTTGTATGGGACAACTGGGCATCGGCGGCTCAACGGGTGAGAAGGGACAAAAGTAGAAAGGTCAAAACGTAGCAACTGCAGGGCAGGGAAGGCGGTGTGCGAGAGCTCGCAGCAGCAACACGACTCCGGCCAAGGAGCCTGCGGCAGGATCCCGCACGGACACGGGGCGGAAGCGGCCGCCGCAGGCAGCAAGGCCGGG
>VWZT01000744.1:619740-641045 GCA_013397055.1 Pachycephala philippinensis
GGGAGGGTGGGTGGAAGGCCGGCGGGGTGGGTCCGCGGGTTTTTCCCGTAAGGCCTTGGCTAAGAACGCACATGGTGTGACCGGTGCGTGTGTAATGATGTGGCCTTTTGTCTAAGGAGAGCAGCTGCCACCCCCCTCCTCGGTGCAGCCCGCATTACACAACCTGCTTGTTAATCTGTCCCGTGCGCCGGCGGCCCCGGGCAGATTCCTTCAGCTCTCCATGTGCCAGGCTCGTCGGTCCTGCGTGTTGAACAGAGAAGTCTGCGCAGTCGGTCGGTCCTGGGCAGACATGTCTCATGCTGCCTGTTCGTGCAGGCGCGTTTTCCTTCTCTTTTCCTCGTAACTCTTTCTCCATGTGCACTGCAGGACCTGTGGCGCACATACCTACAAATGGACATCTAAGAGGCTGTCACGGTGTGTGTTTGTTGGGACATCAGAATTAGGAGTAATTTGGTCTTCACGTAATATCATCAAAGAGCAGGACTGTCTTTCCTAATTTGTGTTGCAGCGTTAGCTGAATGCAGCATTCGTTATGCTGCCTTCAGTTCTGATGGCTGGCATAAAGTGCATTGCAGGCTGGTTCTTGCATATACCGAGTTTCAACACCTCCAAAAGAGAAAATTATTTTAAATATTATTTTTAAAAATCAATTTTGGAATAATCTTATGATATTAACGCTGTCTTTACATATTCCTAGTATTTTGTAATGAAATGAAAACATGATGTAAGGACAAAAAAAGATGAGGAAATTAAAAATGGATTGTGTTTCCTTTATTTTTTTCTGTTTTGAGTCTTTGAGATTGTATTCTTTAGGGTCTTCTGTGGTGACATGAAGGCTGAAATACATTAAATACTTCTCTTGCTACCATCACACTAAGAACGGAAGCATTAAACTGAAGGCAGGGTAACACAGCAGTATTTATAGGGGCTACACAAGGTAGTTGCAACAAAACAGTTTTGAAGTGGAGGACAGTTTTTAACTTACTCAACATTGTTTTTTCTCCCTGCCCTTCCAAAGTTACAATTATGCACATTACCACAAGTTGGTTTTCTCCAGTTTTCTTCCTGTACTTTCCCAGTTTTAGAAGGTTTCTCTTCTTTCCAAAGCAACCATCTTAAAAAAAACCCCCTGAATTCTTACGATGATACAGACCTGAGCTACTGGGCTGGTTGCACTAATTTCTTCAAAGGCTTTTTAGGCACAGACTTTCAACAAGGTGCTAACCCTCTGAAATACTGTTGACATTATACAAAGAGATGAAATTACTTTCTGAAGCAAAATTCAGTTAAACACAATTTACATTGCACAGATTTCCCAGCATTCAGCCCTTTTGATTTCATTACTTTTGACGCAGCAGGCAAAGTATTGCTGGTAATCTGATCATTGTTCATTGCTCTATTGAGTTTTTTCTTTACGCTGTCAAAAGTCACATAACTCCAGTGACCCATCTCAGTTTAACAGAGTTTGTGCACTTTTTTTTTGCCGTGACCACACTCTGCCACTCGCTTTATGTAATGAACTTGCCCATCTGTAGCACCTATGTTGCAGTTTAGCATAAAAAGAAAAAAAACCCTGCACCCCAATAGCAAATTCCATAGGTATTACAGAGGTCTTTGTATACACTGACAGACCAGGTGTACACAATTACAACTGCAGCATCTACTATCTTTCCTAGCAATATTTTTACCATGCCGTCCCTTTACACATGAGCTACTTGGTAGTAGTCCACATCTTGCAGGTTGTTTCCATTGGAAAGCAACCTATTTATTTTCAGAGAACAGTGTCCTAGTGCCCTGAACACAAGAAAAAGCAGCAGAAGGCAATTTCTTTGCTTATAGTTCCAAGTCTCTATTCAGCAATAACTCTTACCAAGAGGTTCATCAATTATATTCCTTACAGTCTTTGCATGTTTTTTGTTCTAAATGGTATTTTTGAAAATATGCTATATGCAGTGAAATTATGATTATGCTGGTCTTAAACATGTCTTGCTTTTGAGTGTTATTTACTAGTTGTTTGGTTGTCAAAATGTGGAAAGGAGTTAGATTGCTCCATATACTTATCTGGATAAAGAATGTATTGGGTTTGGTGGTGGACAAACAGGTTTTCTCCCCTGCTGTAGCGCAGTATTTGCTACGGTGAAAAGCTGAGATATGTTACAGCAGTAGGCCATTAACTATTCAAACAATGTCTCACAGGAACATCTTTTTTTTGTGTGCAAGATACTTGATTTAAATGATTTTAAAACCCAAGTGATGCATTTATTTTGTAAATTGCATAACTTAAAATGTCATACAAAGCAGAGTTAGACTTCTGAAATAAATTGAAGTATATGTACTACAGCACCAGTTGCATTTATCTGCTGAATTTACAATATTGAACAAGCTCTTTTTTTTCTGATGACTATTTTCTGAAAGAGTCAGAAATACTACATTGGCACCACTTAATAATTGGATAACTGCTTTTCATACCACACTTGCCATGATTTTTCCCAGGATGAACAGCAGAGATGCTGTTCACAATACCTGGGGTTTGCCAATGCCACTAGTTCTCGAGGCTCCACAGTTAGCTCGTTTGAAGTCTATTGTAAGTTACTGTGAATTATATGTTTAGCAAAATTTAAAACTGTTAGTTCCTCAGGTCTTTTCTCTTTCTTGTGTAATAAGAATTGACTTTTTCAAATGCAGAACAGTGACAGCCAATAATCTAAAATTTTCTAGTCCCATAATGGAAATCCACGTATTTTGATTAAAAATACCTGATTTGACACTGTTTTCCCTTTAATTGCCTACCTTTCCTTGCTTTAGTTAGTACAGGAACAGTAATATGTGCCCCCTTACCCACTTTTTACCAAATTTACAACAAGATAATCCTGTTTCCCCGCAAAAAGACTCAATAGCAGCTGCTGGTTGTTGTATCAAACAGAAGTTGCATGTCCTATTCTAGAAAGCATCAGAAAAACATTCAGTTCCACAGGTGAAAGGGACTGAGGCTTTTAAAATGAACCATACAGCTGCATGGACAAAGGCAAGGTTCTGAAGACAAAGGATGTTTAGCTATTGATTTTTTGACTAAGGGTAGATTTTTGTAGAGAGGTAAAAGGTGTAGAAGCTACTAGCTATTAAGAATTACCCAATCGATTCAGGACAGAAAAAAAGACATTTTATCCCAGAAAATAAGACAGAGTTGCAGTTATTTGCAGAGACTGCTGTAAAACAGGAAAAAAAATGCTCAAATGAAGTTTCGGAGGGCTAGAGTAAAACAAACTTTGATAGCCAGCACAAAATAGGCCTTTTAGACTTAAGTCCCAAAGTAATTTGGGCAGTTGTCTATGGAACTGCTGCTAGTTACTGATTCTCTGAATACCTGAGATTTCACTCCAGTACTATTTACCTTAATTTTTATCTTCTGTGAAGGCAGTCATATGGTAGTGTGGGTCCAGTTCCCCAGTACATGACAATATTGACAAACTGGAATGAACCTTGGTGGAGGGTCACTGAGATTATTAGAGGCTTGGAGCATAAAGTGTACTATGCTTGTTCACCCTTGCAGTGAGACTAAGGAGGGAAATTTCCTCTGTCTCAGTTACCTAGAAGATGAATGTAGAGAGGAAGAGACAGAGTGTCTTGGAGGTCACAGTGAAAAAATGTGAGAAACAGGGACATAGCATCCGGGAAGATTCTGACTAGCTGCCAAGGGAAGAGTTTTCAGCTGGGGGGCAGATATTGGGAAGGAGCTGTTATTTCCTTGAAGATATGAAAAACTTGAAGATATGAAAAACTTGACTAGATAGGCTCCTAAATAACCTGATTTAATTGTGAAGTTATGCCTGCTTTGAGCATAGGGTTGGACTAGATCACCTCCTAAAGTTTTTTCCAATCTAAATGACTCTATGTTCTAAATGGCACCATTAGGGGATTTCCTTCAAAAATATCCTATCCCAAAGTAATTGGATATTATAAAATTGTCTCACTGATTAAAATGGGAAGCAGCCACCAAGTGTCTGCCTAGAAAAGTCTGCTCATTAGCAAAATTCTGTCTGAATAAAGACATAGTGCAGAAACATTCCATGTAGGGTGGCCTGAGGTAGCATCCAAGAGCATCAAGGGTGTGTAACTCCTGCCAGGTACCCATGCTGCATAGCATCCTACAAGGAGCTCCCAGTTAGAAGGCAGGAAGAATTAAGAGTCGTGCTGTATAAAGCCGTGGAGAGGAGAGTAGGGTAGCCCATCCCTGGGATAGACGGGGCATGTCTTACTGTAAGGAAAACCTTGTATATCAAGTGTAAAGGAATGATTGTATTTGCAGTATGAGGGATCTCCATGGTTTTGCACATCTGCTATGTCCCCCTTGTCTTTATGTGCTTTTACTATGATGAACTGAAAGTTGTTATAGAGTTGAATTGAAGTGTTAAAGCCAAGTTCAGGGGGTGCACGCCCTACCTAAAAACACACAGTTTTAATGTGTGAATTGAAGAAGGCAAACTAAGATGTGTGTAGTTTTCTACTAGCACTGTGGAAGTGCATGACAATGCTGAGCAGCACTGTCCTGTTCAGATCCTATCATATCTATGGTTCTATGAATAGGGAAGAAGAGTTCATCACCTTCAATTCTTGCTCCTCCAAAGTCCTGATGTAATTCAAGTTCTGTCTTCTTCAGAACAAACATCAGTGAAACTTGATCATAAAGCATGTGCAAATTTATATGAAGAGTAAGAATCAACTACTGCTGATACTCCACCAATAAAGTGAAATTAAGAATCCAGCCCACTAGAAAATACCTATTCCATACATTTAGGTTTTGTTACAGACACAGGTTACGTGTAGTATTGAGACAGAATGTCTACTATGTGAGTATTTCTGTCTTGAGCATTCCTATGTATCTAAATACTGTGGTATCTGATTCTCTTCAGCTACACTTTAAGAGTTCTCATTTCAATCAGAAATTGAAGCAGGCAACTTGATCTTCTGGCACTGTCCCTATCGTTTCTTGTCAGACCACTATTTAAACACTATTACCTCACAAAGAGGCTTTCCACCAATAAGGAACTTGTGTTGTAACTGAGATAATTATCAATGCATTGGGACAGTATGTATCAGAATTAACCCCAGTCATGCACGCGACCATCAAGACAAAAATAATGCCACTTGCTGTGGTTATGTGTAGCATAAACCCGTATCAGTAAAAAAAAAAAATCAGTTTATAATTGTCAATGGTTATTACACATTAAGAGCAGGGTATGTAGAGAGAAATACTTCA
The DNA here is from genome assembly GCA_013397055.1 of Pachycephala philippinensis. Taxonomy (NCBI): domain Eukaryota; kingdom Metazoa; phylum Chordata; class Aves; order Passeriformes; genus Pachycephala; species Pachycephala philippinensis. The sequence continues at coordinate 624,998 of VWZT01000744.1, forward strand.
CCTGACACTTTGAACTATTGCACTTAAAGAAGTTAGGTGAAATTTATTTAATCTACCTGTAGATACCAACACTGCAAAGTGAATTTGCCATCCCATACACTCCCTTTACAGACTATGTTCTCATCTTTAGAGAGCTCTTCATCTAACCTATTTTAGGTATCTCTTAGCATAGGAGATCTGAGACATTTGCCTGAGAAGTGCAAAATTCCTTTCTAAGTGTAATTCCTTTCCTTACTAATTGTAAGGGAACCTTCTACTTGTGTAAAAATCTGTATTTATTCAGTTAACTCCCTCCCAGCTATTAATAGACCCCACAAAATTTCAGCCTGATTTTAAGATCTGAATTCAACTTGTGAAGTATAACACATTTTTTCCTTTACAGTGGGATTACACAAATACATACAAAAAGATAATAGTAATCTACTTGGAACAATATTATCTCTGGTTTGATAACTTTCCCAATACTGACAGAAAATCCTTGCTTATTAATGATACAGCAAAATCGCAGCAAATCTAAAATACTGTTTTGAGTGCTGTCTCTCAGTAATTATTTAAATCTTGTTGTACATACTAAAAAAAAACCCAGTGTTATTAATGCTGCAGTCAAGCACTCAGAAGCTTAAAAACAATTAAGGTAAGGTCATCTATGAATCCTCAGTCTGGCCCTCTCAAACATTTATTTAATTAAAGATTTTTTCCCCCATCTCATTTTTAAAGATAAACCATGCTCACATAAATGGGCAGTGCTTTACTACTTTTCTTGCTGCCAAAGATCCTAAGTCTGACCTAGGATTCATCCTCAATACCAAATTACACATTTTCTCACTGTTCCTTCTGCAACAATGCAGATAGGTCTGATTACTTCAGAAATTACTGCTTATCTCCACAACTGCCCCACCAACGTAAGGACTAGAATGGATTTTTATACACCGAGAACTCAAGGCAGGGAGATTAACAACCAGAAGTATTAATTAGTTTTGAGTACAGTCTGAAATGGTTCAGGACTGTTCAGAAACACAGTGCTACGTAATTTCATATATATTTAAGTACAGTATTTACAGACTTAAGTTGAAACTGACTGCTCAGCACTTTTGAGAATCAGATTCAAGAAAATCACATTCAATTTTATACCTGATTTTGGATAATCAGAAAAAGTACCTTGTTTGAATACCTTTCCTCAGCATTTTTTAGCGACCACATGACAGAACAATAGAGGGAATTCATCAGTTTTCTGGTGCACTAATTGCAAACTCTCCCTTCTCACCCATTTCCCATGAACATTTCTGCTACATGCTAAGGAATCCTGTAAATACTACCACCATTTACAAACCACATTACGTAAGCCATTAAGTCCCCAGCACAAACCACTCTAGCAGATGACAAGAATGTACTACAACATAGCTCTTGAGGGGGCAAAGCAGTTATACACTCATTCTCAGCATCCAAAATTAGATGTTAAAGAAGCCTTTCTCCCATACCAGGCTTTACCCTTAAGAGAGAGTAATTCTGTTTAAGCATCTCTTCACTTGAATTTGTAAGTATATATATATATACACACACACATGCATTACATGGAATTTCATTTCACTTGTTTTATGTAGTTCCATCTGCTATCTTATCTTCACAATTTAAGTACTATTGAAAACTACCAGAATTGTTACAGAAGAGGAAAAGATTTTCTGTTTCTTAGTCATGGCTAAACAGGGAGAGTTCAGAAGTTGACTTTTTGCTTTAAACAGAGATGCGCTCATGCAAATTTTTCCTCGTTTACTGAAATCAACTGAAGCCAAACTCAGTCTCAAGTTTAGAGTTCAATGAACCAAACTTCCATCACTAACGTGTTAGACCTCTTAAGTGAAACACAACCCTTCTTACCCATGATGAATTCTGTAAAGACAGAGCAAAATCTATCTACATACAGAAATTGTATTAATAATTTTAAGTAAAAAAATTCCAAGCATTTTACTTGTAATTGTTTTACAGATTTCTTCTAAGTTCATGAGTGACCAAATTAGGATTTTTAACTTGAATTGGATACTAATCTGTGTTAAACCTGTATTTACATCAATCAGCCCAGCGTACTGACGAGTTACAGAATTTGTGAAGATTTTGTCTTTGCCATTGTTCCTATAATCTAGTCCATCTTGACAACAAAACATTGATGACTTTGGATGTCATTCCAAAAGATCTCATTTCCTCAGTCAAATGTAGCTGTATTCCATTAAACAAGATACCTTTTAAATCATGTTCAGCATCCAAAGGAAATACGATCCAAAGTTTACTTTATCACTTTAAAAATTGCGCTATATTATATTCTTTCAGGCATTTTTAAATCATACAGTGCTCTTTGTAATGTGGCTGTAACTTTTCCAAAAGCAATCCTTCAGAAATCTCATTGAGTGATACAATGTTCCCACCTCACTGTCTGGAAAGGAAGAGATGTATAACCATAGTTTAAGTTTAAGCAGATATGAGCATTGATCACCTCAGCTGGCTGCTAAGAACACCTTCTAGTTCTTGTCAGGAAATTTAGTCACCACTCTGGAAACTCACATAACAGGTCTTTGCTCACACAATTTTTGGGACATCTTCGGTTTGTACATAGCTTCAGTCTTGAAAATGAAGCACTCTATCATACTATTTTTACCTGAATTCTAATGGTACTGATTTAACTGTTCTCCAAGCTTTACTGATACATATACTCTTCTGCTTTACTGCAAAAACAGCTTCAAGACCACTAAGCAAATAATCTGTTTCAGTACTGGGGACAGCAAGTCGTTAAGTAAGCTACATGAAGAAATACTGTACTTTCTACCATTAATTTTTGTCCACATTTATTTATGAGTAAAACAAACAGCAAACATTACAGCAAAGGGGACATTCAGGCCCAGATTTCAAGAAAAGAACGGGTGCCTGACTAGATTCTGAATTTAGGCACCTCAAGATTGCTGACAAAGTACACAAAAATAAGTGAAAGTGATGAGCATTTCAGCAAACTTCGTAAGTGCATTTCAGTATTTATTTAGATGTTTTAAGCTCTCGCACTAGATTTTACAAGCTGGTGAACACTGGCAAAAGTATTTCTCCCACAGAACTATAACCACACATTCCCAAGACAGTATAAATATATGGTTGAACTAACATTAATACACATCACCATTTTATCAATTACATAATAAAACAAATTATCAAGTATCCAAATATTAAGTTACGCAGCTTGAAAGGCATACAAAATATTACAGAGGTCTGCCCAAGTCATAGCAGAAACTCAAGGAGGAAAAACAAAAAGAAAAGAAAAAGATCACACTTTCAACAAAGCAATAGTTGGTAAACAACTCTCAATAGGTACAGTAAAAGAAAACTACAAGATTTTTCAGAAATTTTCTGATTAAGAATTTTTAGCTACAATAACAAAGCATTTCTACGTTTTAAAAAAATATTTACTAAAGTAAAGGGCATATTCTATACTTCCTGCACAAGACAAAGGCAACATTTTACTAGAAATATTAAATAGCCCCTCCCAACCTTTTCAGGCCCTCTGTTAAGTTGCACATGAAGTGCCAACATTAATTTTACTGTAAGGCTTTTTGTCTGGAGACATTAAAGACTTGTGTGCTTCTGTACAATTTAAAAGATCTTCTACATGAATAACCAGAGTAATGACTTGTAAAATGGAGAGGTTCAGGTAACAGAAAAGTACAGATGCAGGGGTAAAAAACTGCTGTAATTCATAGTATTAAAAAGACAGACTGTGCAAATCCTGATAATTCTAGTGCGATTGTGGGAGACAAAACAAACAGTGAGCAGGCAAGACTACTTTAGAGGCCATATTCTTCAATATTGAAATGACTGTAGAAAAAAAGATAGTAAGGTCCAGATAAGCTGGTAGTTCTCACATCATTAGAACTATGCTCATTTTAAGGAAAAACATGTAGCTGATATGCTGGGTGTTTTGGCACCTAATCTCTCTACAGATTGATTTATTTTAGTACCCCAATTTTTAGTAGTTGAAACTAGGTCGGTAAGACTCAATGGCATGATTAAAGAATATTTGATCTGATAATTAATGAACAAGGAGACAGCTCAGAAACAGGGTACAGCAAAAACATTTACTGGGTCTCCAAATAGACAGATATTTATCTAAACATAGAAGTTGCATTTCTACTGAGCCTTGAGCCTAATAAATACTCCTAAGGAAGCTTCCTTTACTACTAAAAAGTACCAGACTGATGTCTTTGGCATGCAGTCTGCTTAATTCTAGTTTCCATCCTTTATTCCTAAAGAAGTACTATAGGCTGTTGAGCTTTACTGAATACAACAATTATTTCGGTGACCATTGGAGTCTTTAAAGCGCAGACGCATCTTGGGGCGGTATTTCTCCAAGTACAGAAGTTGCTTGCTGTTGAAAGCTCCACGCCGCTTCCTAGATGGAGAAAAACAGGTTTTAAACAGAACATTAATCTACTGCCCAATGAAATAATATCACCAACCAGAGAAAAATATTTTTAGGTCACTTAAAAAAAGCCACCTTTAAAGCTGTAACCAAAATAGGGATAATTGGAAGTTAAGTGCCAGCAAAGAGGGTGGTAGCTTCCTTTCACAAATACCTCAACTGGTCCACATGCTCAAAGGAGTGCGTAGCATTTTCGATAGTGTTCTAGCCTACGATAAGCACTAGCGGGAGATTTTACATTAAGATCTTTAGAAGAAACTTTAAAGAAGCTATAGAGCAGATGCAAGATGGTCTTCTTAAGAGCTGAAGTTATTCATTCTCTTAAAATAATTATGAAGAATACTACAATAGTAAGAAAATACATAAACATTTAAAGTCCCCATAATAAGATGCTGAATAGAAATTGAGCTTTGTTTTCTCAAAGCGTAAGTATTTGAAAAAAAGGTACGTGTTGGCTGACTGTTTGGAGTATGTACCTGGCTTCCTGTTCCTCATTTCATATACAACCAGTACAAGCTGAATTTAATTCTTCAAAGGCCTGGCAATTATGCAAGGAGGATTTTGTTGTTGTTTATAATGGATGCAGCTTCTTTTAAATATAGGTGAATCCTGAGAAATTAAAACATTGCAACTAAAACTGTTCTCATCCAACTTACATACATTGATTAAAAAATCCAAGGAAATATTTGCCTTCAGTAGACCACCAGAAAAGACCAGGAAGAACTCTACCGCACACTTTGATCTAATACAGAAGGAAGAATCCCCCAAAATGAATGAGTATTAGTTCTGGCTAGAAAACAGAACCTAAATTCCAAAGGTATTCTGCCTTTCGTATGTAAAATAAATAAAGAGAACTCTGCAAAACTACCTGAAAGTTAGGGCGTTTGTTAATGGTTATTTTGGTTTTTTTTAAACCTCCTCAAATAATTATGTACGGATTCTGGTTTCAACAGGAAAACACCCATTCCACAGGTCCAAGTCCTACAACACTGACTGTATACAGTACAATTTCATATCTACTAAATTAAATACCTTACCAAAAAGAAAGGCATCAAAGACAAGAATAACATTCAGCATTTCCTTCACTGCCCAAGGATGTATCAACATATTGAATCTTGGCAACAGCTGCATGTTAGCGTCATACTTACTGTCTTATGAACTGCACTGCATCTTCATACTTCATTCCACATTCTATCAGTGCAAGAGCAACTAAGACTGGAGCTCTAGTTAAAAAAAAAAAAAAAATCAGTTTAGCTTTTGTCAAAGCACACTCAGAAAAAACAATTTACTTTACCCAGTTCTCTCTTCTGCATACCTGATGTTTCTTCTCTGGGAAAGCAGAAAAGGCAGAAGGCATTTCTACATTCCCTGAGACATTATATCATCTGGTTTTGAGTTAGCCATTCTCATTAAATAGGGGTTTAAATTAACTCTGGTCAACCTTAGCTTTGTTCTTCTGACTTTAGGTACAGGAGAAGACAACAGGAATAAAATGCAAGACATCTTTAACTATTTGTTTCAAATCAATTGATTCTGAGGAAGAGTTGTGTGTGGGTTTCTATTCTCCACAATGAGTCATCATTAGAAGCAGTCAGGATGCCAAAGCAGAAGTCAGAAGAGGGGGCGAGTTCAATAAGAACTGACAAATCCTAGAACTAGTGTCACAAGTTTTAGGAACAGATGCAATCCACAGGCTGCTGCACTCCCTCGAGGATTTCTTTGTTTGCCACGGTGTTCTTCCTCTGACAGAATCAAGTTTCAGTTAAGAAGCTTGACTTAAATCAAACTCAAATACCTTAGCAATTTATGACTCCAAAAAAAAAAAAATCAAAGCAAACCCTCATGCCACACACTAGCAACAGACTTGTGAATCCAAGTAAGTTTAAGTGGTTTTGTATGTTCAAGGATTTAAAAGGAAACTTACATGATAGAAAGCTAGGACTGTCTTCTCAACTAATGAACTGCCCAGTTTTGAGAAAAAAACCAACCAGTATCATTCTAAGCAGCAGAAGAGGACTTGTTTTGGTAACATTCATCACTCCAGTGAACTTTGTTATGCATGAAGCCACAATGCAGTGGATAAGCCAGGCTTATGGATGACAAGACCAGAAACCTCCGTTTTATACTGGACATACTGAAATCCATGGCTAGAATATATCAACTCCTTTTTTGAACAGATCTAGTTCCCAGGTAGTCTCAAACAACAGCAGAAAAACCCTTATTTTCTCACAACTGTTGGAACTGTAATTAAGATTGTTCCAACAGACAGAAAAAACAGGGCTAAGAGGAGAATATTTAGCATTATCCCTGAAAATTTTCATGTCACTTGGCAATAAGACAAACAGCTTTGGGACTTCAGAAAACACTTTTCATCCCCCAAACAGGTGGTGGCTGAAAGCTGGTCTTGATGTGCCAGAACCATCCACTTGCTTGTGGTTAACGGTTACAATGCCCTTGGTTCAAGGAGACTGGCAACACTGCTGAAATGGAGATGGAGAGGAAGCAGGCAAGTCACTAAAAAAATCCATTAGGAAAAAAGACAAGAATATAAATGGGACACTCATCAATATACTTGGTACAAGAATATACTTGTTAACTTAATTCTGTAGACTTTGTGAGAGCTGTGACAGAAGCATCATCTCTTGACCTAAAGACTTTTAATAAATACATACAACAGTTTCCTGCCATCTTAACTACTTTAAGGGGTGAGGTCACTCCAGTACTGGATACGTGACTATTTTACATTTGTCTCAAATAAACTTTTGCACTAGATCTTGACAAGTCTGACCAGGGATGATAATTCAACAACTCTTTAAAACTTCACCCACCTTCCAAGACCAGCAACACAGTGTACAGCAATACAACAACCAGGTTCTTCACGAAATTTAACTTTAAGGAGGTTTAGCCAATCATCAACAATCTGGTTGGATGGTGGAGCACCGTCATCAAAGGGCCAGTCCTAGAAAACAGGATTGCAAATACATAAAGATAGAATTCTTGTAAGCTGTATGCATAGGCAAAAAAAGGAGGGGACACAATGGACAAAGAGCTGACAGCTATGGAAACCACTGAAACCTATAATTTTTTAATAGTGTAACTATAGCAAGATTACAAATACATTCCTTTCAATCAGTTTTCATTAAGCATATGATTTAGCTCAAAACTGAACCTTTTTTCCTTACAAGAAAAGATGTCTGCACATCTTTTTCCTCCATCAGCTGCTGGAATACACTCCTAAGAATTAATAAGGTGGTGTCAAATCTTTTTTTGGGGAAGGCGGCAGGGTGAAGAGGGAAATAAGCTGGTTTTGAACTCTGCTTCTAAACGACTTACCAAAACCTGAATGCCTTCTTTTTCCACCGGAGCAGTGTCATAAGTAGCTTCACACACTCTTACCACTGTGGTAACACCGTATTTCTTAAGTTCCTAGGGAGAGGAAAAAAAAAAATGCTGTAAGAGTAAACTAGCTTCACTCAGTATTTAATATTCTTGATAAGCTAACTTAGTAACTCATTCCAAAATTTTCAGTAGCTAAACCCATGCAAATGCTTACCATCCTGCAAAGAACACAGAAAGCTGAAATGGCTAAAAACTGGGTGCTAATGCCAGATACTTTAAGCTTTTCTGCAAACATAGTCTTATCTGTAGACTAAGTTTTGTTACATTGGATCAGACTTTTTTCCTTTAAAATCAGATCCAGATAATATTCCTTAATAAAGTAGTCCAAAAGATCATTCATTTTAAAGGAACAGGAAGCTTCCTGGTTTGCAAAGCTACATACTTCACTAAAAGAATTCTGAGCGAAGTTCAAGTCTTCCCCTTCTCTCTCTCTGCTTAAAACAACAGGTTTGTTAGACCACTTAATGTTAAGAGTTACAAGCAGAGGACAATGAATTATTCCAGCTCCTGAGTTGTCATAACAAAATTTAGCTTTCCATTTTGCTATTACCCTACATTAAAAAAAAAAAAAGCAATCCATCTTCATTCTCCCTGCAACAACCCATCACTTGTACTGCAAGTGACACAGTAATGACTGAAGCATTGCCTAAGCATACGTAATCTATTTGTGAGAGTATAAAGGCAAGCAAATGTTATCTCACTCTGTTTGCTGTAAATAATCCTGCACCAAATGCAGAAGTAGCTGTAGTACACCTAAAATCTTTCTAAGGAGGGACTAAGCAAACTTGAACCTTCCCACGAAGTAGCTTTGCAAGGAACTTACTAGCATACACACACACTTTATACAACTATGCACTTTATAGTTCCAACATGCTAATTACATGGTTTAGATGATAAATTCAGTACTAGCAATATATACCAAGCCACTGGCTTTAGTCAGTAGCATGTACCAAAGCACTTAAAGTAGCTTCAGCAGCTCTGGATGCATAGTAAGCCTATTGCCACAAATTTCACTCAAGTAGACGCTATGACACAGAGGATCCTCTTAAGCTACACTAAAACCATGATCCACTAATAGTGAAGGAAGCTAGGCAGTGAAAGCATATTGCAATCCTGTTATTTGTTCCTAAGGTTCTGACCCACAATATGTATCACTATGCAGCAAATGCAAGGAAATGTTACACCACTTCAGCCTAATCTGAATGTGAGCTCCTACCAATAAGAGGTATTTGTATTGTTCTACACGTAACTCTGCTAGATAATTCCTGTTTTCAGACCTAAACAATGTACTTAATGTACCATGTACTAGCCAGTATAATTATTACTTGGCTTCACTCTCAAAACTATGTTTGTGAAAGCCAAAGTATATGTGAACAGATTTGTCTGCAGATCTTTGAAGCATAGCACCAGTATTTGAAAAAAATCAAGATACAGCCTCAGTACCTCCTCATATGACTTTCACAGCAGTTATCATCTAGAAAAGGAAATTGTAAATATAGCATGCTGTTCAGGCATTAAAAAATACATCAGTAAGAATTCTGTACTGGCCTTACCTCTATAAACTTGTTTAAGGTTGCATTGGTTGGATTATGTGTGATCAGGAATCTCATGTTCTTGTAGGTGATTTCCACAGGAGCTGGGCGGTTCATTCGGGCCATATTGATTTAGTTAAACATGCAACAAGATTATGAAAGGATTAAAAAAAATTCCAATACAGAAGTGATGTAGAGAAACTGAAGTCTACTTCACTATACTCCACGTGAAATTCTCAGTGCTTGGAAGTATGAAGTTGGGAGCAATGGGAAATGAAATGAACCTCCTAACAAGAAGCAGCAATTCTTCAATCCAGTAATACTGAGGCAAAAGAAAGGCAGTGCACTGAGGTTTACCCCATCCAGGTCTGAATTCCGTTGTTAAATGCTCTGCCAATTTCAATTCAACACTTCTTATCCTGGTCAACCACTCTTAGGGGGGCTTCTTGGTGGAGTAGTAATGAATTTCTACAGTTCACTTGTCTGCATAGAGGTCGTGCTGTGCCTGGCAGTAGTCTCCACTGCCCTTCAGAAACTCCATAAATGTGTGACCAAGAACACCACAGAACTGCTGTAAAGAGAGGGGGGGAAAAAAAGGATAATGAGTACAGGTGAAACAAGGTTATTTTTAAGACATCAAGCTTTATAAAACGAAAAAATAAAAACACAGCAACTAAGCAGTTTCACAAGGTTTATTTTTTATTCCAAGAATTAGGTTTGTGTAAGAATCCTGTTACCTTTCTTAGCACGGATTTCTTGAAAATAAATACATTTACTTATTACAAAGTTTCCATGTAGGGTTTTTGCAACACCGAATCCCATGATGTACTAAAATACCAATTTCAGATATGCTAAACGTAGCAACAAGTTTTAAAAACTCCTGTACTTATAAAAAGAATAGTTCTTCCAGGATACCCATACAACTGCCTTTTCCATTTTGAATTGAGAGACTTCACAACCTCTACTAAAGTTACAGTGACTTAAGTTACAGAAAAAAATGCGTCTAAATCCACCTGACTCAAATAGGTGGCCTTGAAAGCAAATGCAGTCTTTGTGGCCTAACAATACAACGTGAGCTTATGAAGCACACAGATTTCTAACTAAGGAACATTTCACACACTAAAGGCTCAACACCAATGGCAACCTTCATATGCTTTTAACAGTCGTTTTACACCATGACTCCATTAATATACCAAGACAGCAGTAATAGTCTAGCTAAAAACATATATAGCAAGTTTGATGAACAGGTCATTCCTGTCCAGTGGTATGCTGCTTAGCTATGGTTACATTTACATATACAATTACTGCAAGATACAACCAGGAATTAAGATAGCAAATGAACTGCTCCAAGTTGTGTATTTATTTGCAGATGTCGCAAATGAACGAGCCATATGTGCTTGTATGCACCATGGAACCCTTACAGCAGATGCGTTTCTTTTGTGCCCAGCTACTCTACCAGTGCTATTGCTTACACCTGCCTAGGGAACAGGTGGGAAGAAGAGGGGAGTTGTTTTCCAAAACAGAGGGACAGGTCGAACCACATGTCCACTAAATATACTTAGGTATTAGAGAGAAACATAATCAATCCTACTAATATTTAGCAGAAAAAAATATTTGTGTTGATTATCAACCTATTTTCATGTTTTCAGACAGCTTCCTGGTAAGTTTTAAGGTGCGTGTTAAGTCACAGGCATGACTTGTAAAAAACAAACAAACAAGATAAAAAAATACACAATAAAACCTGACATGCTAATAAACACAAGAATGAAGTTAACAGAAAGAAACTAAGATGACTATTTCACATCCACTTTGCTGCCACTCCAGAGATACTACCATCACCTGGCAGTGATGTAGACTATAGGAGTAAGTTTGCCAGCTACTTGTAAAAAAACTACTTCAGTTTTTATCTTTAACAACTGGCGAGACAGCAAGAACTCTAAATATAATAGGCCTGGAAAAGGAGTAAGAAGGATCCTTTTAAGTCAAAGGTCAACAGAGTAACAGGAACTGGGAGAATTGAGACTCGGAAGAACTCCAAGAATCATCATCTCACTCACCAGCCATGCCCTAGCAAGGTGGCAGGTGTGCATTTAAAAGCCTCCTAGGACCAGATCCAGAAAACAGCTAAAATAGCAACTGAAAAAAAGAACTGAAGGTAACTTATTTAAAATCACTTTCAATTAGTTTAAGAAGCAGAACAGCAAAAAGGGACGGGACAGGTTTGGGCAGATACAGCTGCACAAGGTCTTGTGCCACTTTTTGCACTACACTGGAAGATCTCATGTTGATCTCTTCTTAAACTGCTAAGAAGAATCACAGACAGACCCTTGCCCTGGTAAAAGATGACAGAGTGAAGGCTGTCAAACACAAACGCATACAAGTGATCTTGAGGACACAGAATGGAGTTATTAGGGTTAAAACCTTTCAATCAGCAAAATGGAGATTTTGGGGAGAAAAGCACATTTAACATGTCACCATACCAGGGCAGGTAGGTAGAAAGTAGTAATCAGGATTCATCCAGTCTTCTAGGCAGGCTGCCCTTACTCTGCAACTAGGAGTACTCAAGACACCAGACAAACCAGTAAACAAGGAAAAGGGCAGGCAGCAAAGAATTAGTTAAGTAAAAAATCCCTCTTTTTAATGCAGATTGCTAATGACATTTTAGAAACTGGGTGCACAGTTCAAATTCTTATACAAAGTAGAAACAAGTAGATTATGCAATGTTACATTTGAGTTCTATGTGTTATTAACCCTTACAAAGGAATTCATTTCCTTAATTACTGACTTAACAGTCAGTATTAGACACATCAGAACCTTAGTAATTCACACAACTAAGGACCTAACCAAGCATGTGCTTAAGCCTCACTGTTTGCCTTGGCAAGTACTGCCGCCACATTATGAAGGCCCAAAGCTCACATTTTCCTTTGATGTGAATGCCATCACTTCTCACCAATACTAGCAGGAAAGCTTCACAGGCAGACCAACTCCTTAAGGCAGCAACACACTGTACTATCCCAAGACAGTTCTGCCAAGCTAGTTCCATTCTGTTCTGGGAGTCAAATAAAAATTAAAGATGAGTAGTACATAGGCATGCTGCTTGTGTTATGGTGTTAAGCCAGAGTACAAGGCTTCACCCACCTTCACCAAAAAGACCTGGAAGATGAGAAATCAGCTATGAAAATAGTGTTGCAGTAATTATGATGACATAGGGCTTTGAGGGAACTCAAATGATGTCATGAGCTTTCAAAAGGCTTGGAAATACAGCTTTGAAATTACTATATCGTCTCATACAGTTTTGGTAGGTAAGCTATCAAAACGGTCAAGACAGTGCATGAAAGCAAAAAGTTGCGCAAGTGAAATTCAAACGCATAGTGTTGAATGCAGAAGGTTCTTTAACAGAGTTAACACCAACTCATCATTTGTACCATCAGGTTGGGTACCCCAGCATGTTCTTTTCAATTTATGTATAAATTTTCCTTGAGGAAATTTAACACTGAAGGATTCTGGAAAAAGTAGCGGTTTCCATCCCAACAGAAAGTCCAACATTTAGACTGTTAGAGCCATCAAAAGAAACTTGGAAAACGAAACTAAGGTTAATATGCCAGGACCATCTATTAAGAGAAGGTAACCCGTCCATTACAGCTGCATTAATTATGATCATATGATCTACTACAATTCAAGCTGGGAGAAGTTGGAAAATAGTCTGTTCAAGTAGGAGGATGGCATCTTGAAAGGAAAGGCTTTAATTCGTGCCCTTCTCTGGGACAGAAAGCTAAAGTACCTGTCTTCACTGACAAGCAGATTCACATGGATGTTAATTCAGGGTTTGAAACAATCACTCACATCTGATAAAAATGGTTTATGAAACTAACCTATTAGATCATTATTGATATGCGGAAAGAGGAGAGGTTGCAAGGTTATCCCACGCTGTAGACATTCTGGTTCACAACTCGGTAACATCTTGAAAAGCATGCAAACAAAAGCACTTGTTAACACAGTTTTACGACCCTTTACCTTCAGAAGATGTGCAAGATGGTTCACAGTTGCTCAATCCACCTGCTCATAGACCAAAAACATTTGTACCCAGAACCAACTATGTGGTTGACATTCCCTAAGTCAACACCTGGCACGCACTCACCTACTGAAACCACAGGACTAAAACTAGAAAACTAAAATGAACCAAGTTTCATGACAATTTGAGAACACCTGCAAGGAAGTTCATTGTTCTAAATTACTACCCAACAAAAAGATATTGAATGAAAAATACCTCTGACTTCCTCTTACTATTCAAGGCCTCAGTAGCAACTGCCAAGGCAGTCAGGGAAGAACAGGAGGGTAAGGGGTAGAAACTGCGAAGCCATTACGCAAGGTAGAGGCACACCTTCATAAGGTGCTCTTGACAAGATGTACCTCCTATCTACTGGGCACATAAATGCCTGTCTTGTGATATCCACAGTCATAACACTGTCCATTTTAGACCACTGAAAGCGACCCATTGGCTATGAAAATACATTCATATCTCACCAATGGGAAGGGAGAATCCAAAGGTTTATCATAAATTTGTTGTGACATGCTCTATGCCGGAAGGATATTCTTGTGGTTCAACTATGCAGTGGAGGGGGAAGAAAAAATTATCTCAAAACTTCCTGTATAACAAGTCAATGCAACTTTTAGAGATGATGAAACCGAGGCCATGTGACGCAGTTCAAAGTTCTTCTGCCTGGACCACAAAAACAACATGCAAAGAAGCCTTAACAGATATTAGAGAAAATTAGACATCACAGAAACCAATCCATCCTCTTGTCCAGCACTACCTCTAGAGTTTCCGAAAGCAAGGAACCTCCAAATGACTTAACACTGTCACTTCAATATCAAACTACATAAATCCTGTCATTCTACTAAAAATCTATTCCGTTATGTTTTAAGCAATAACATGAGAAATTTAGCACATACAGCAATAACCGTCTGCACGTATTTCATCAAGTTTAATTAAGCCATGAATGCCTAACAAAAAGTTGCAACTGAGAAGAAAGCAGTAAGGACTTCCATTTAACACAGAAATATTTCTTGTATTGAACCAACAGAGTGAGTTTTAATTTTCTGAAGAAGGTGACAATCTGTTGTTAGTTTACAGTTCAGTAATACCCTTATCTGGGTGTTCTGGTTAATGTTTAAAACAAGTGATCACTTACAGTCAGTCTACACGCTGGGATAGATCCGGCATTCTTACGTGGCGTGTATTTTGTCAGAACAGGAAAGTTTCACTTGATAGAAGTTATTAGACAAGGCTAAGTTCTATTTATTTACTGTCTTACTGACACATTTAGTTTCAGTAAGACAATGACATCCTGTTCCCTTAGCTCTTGTTACATCTGTCATTCATTTTTATTTCTCATTCTCACATTTCCTCTCATGGCTGTGTAAGTTCTGTATTGCCTCTTCCACATTTGCCCCCTGAAACAACTCTGTTCCTGTAAGACAATTTCAAAACCCTTTGCTGTTCCATCACTGGAATAATATGAGCTGACATTTAAGCGTAATCTTCAGGTTTCTCGATTTGGCAGTTTTATGAGATTACAAAGAGACAGGGTTCATACTTCTGAGTCACAGCTTTCCAAAGACTCAGCAGATGCAGGTAGACATATTGGAAAGTTGTCTCCAGCAGGAATAAGAAACACCAGATTACAGGACCTTCATGCCACCAAAACTGTACAATTTGTAATACTTGCAATGTGCATAGCTGGCTACCAGTGAGCAAACAATTCATCTTCTATTGTCGTAGACCACTTGATTTTGTTAATTCTTTGTCGTTTTTGCTTCCCTGCTTTTGGAGGGCACACTACCACCAGCAAGCCGTACATTGTTTGATTTTTTCTGCTTAAATACACACTTGGCTCTGTGGTCACAGATGTTAGGCAGCACAGGCACCGAGATTACTACGGGAGTTAAAAAAGGAAAACAAACCAAAAACCGGCAAGCGAAACCCTCTGAAGCTGAACTGTGATCCACCTCCCCTAGGAAATGCCTTCCTTGAAAAGACAGATAGCAAGGTCTTGAAAGCAGTTTCGGTCAAAATTAAGGTATTTGACTGTATTCGTGAGCTTCTGAGGCTCAAGGCAGACTGTTACAGAAACATCCGCTACAACATGTACTTATATGACTCCTCTGCGGACTTTTCCTGCCGACCAATGCCGGCTGCACACCCGAGTTCGGGCATACCCCACCTCTACTGCATAGAACTCATTTTGGAAAGGACTCACGTCCTCGCTCGCAGCCGGCACGGACTCCCCGCCCGAGCACGGCGGAGACAAAGCAGCTGCCCGGCCGCCTTCGCCCCGGCCGCAACCGCGCACGTGGGGCCGCGGCGGGGGGCGAGCGCCGGCCGCGGCAGCCAAGCCTGGCAACCAGCCTGGCAGCCAGCCGCCCACGGGCAAGCCCCGGCTTGCCCGGACAGCCCCGGGCTACGGCTGCCCCGCAGCCGCGGGGTGCCGCGCTCCCGGCCTGTCTGTCCCAATCTCTCCTCGGCGCGGAGATGCTGTCCCGGCCGTGACAGCGCCCCGCGGGCCAGGCCGGGCCGTCGCCCCGACTGCGGCGGTCACGGGTTCGCATCACGCCTCGATCAGGCTCCCGACGCGGAGCCATCTTGTCCCCCGGAGCCGCCGCC
>VWZT01000747.1:0-117995 GCA_013397055.1 Pachycephala philippinensis
GGCGGATCCCGAGCGGGGCTGCGGCGGGGGGCGGGGGCGGCCGCCGCCATCGCCATCGGCGCTGTCACCATGCTGAGCCGCAGCTCCTTCACCAGCCTGGTGGTGGGCGTGTTCGCCGTGTACGTGGCGCACACCTGCTGGGTCATGTACGGCATCGTCTACACGCGGCCCTGCCCGGCGGCGGCGGACGGCGCGGCCGGCGCGGCCGGGGGATGCGTTTGGCCCTACTTGGCGCGGAGGCCCAAGCTGCAGGTGAGCGGGGCGGGGGCGGCCCTCGGCCCCTCGGCGCACCGCCCTAGGCACGGGCTCCTCGGCACCACCCCTGTCCCTGTCCGTGCCCTCTGTCCCCGCTTCTGCCCCCTGTCCCTGCTCCCACGCCCTCTCGTAGTGCTGGGCCTTGTGGAGAGCGCCCTTGGCTGGTGCACGGGTAGGACTTGGCTTCGGGTGTTCCTATTGATTTCGTATATCTGCTGTCATACACATACTGGTTAGAGCAGCGTTGCGGAAGAAATGCTGGGCCTGTTTAGTCTAGGGAAGACTGAGAAGAGATCTCATTAATTCATATAAATATCTCTAAGGACGGGTGCCTAGGGGATGATGCCAGACTCTTTTAAGTGGTGCCCGGCGGCAGGATGAGGAGTAATGGTCCTACACTAAAACACAAAAAGTTCCACTTCAGTGTGAGGAAGAACTTCATTATGTTGAGGGTGGCAGAGCACTGGAACAGGCTGCCCAGGGAGATTGTGGAGTCTTCCTGTCTGGAGACATTCCGAACACACCTAAATGTGTTCCTGTGTTACTTGCTCTGGGTGACTCTGCCTTGGCAGTGGGGTTGGATAAGGTGATCTCCAGAGGTCCTTTCCAGCCCTGACAGTTCTCTGGTTCTTTGAAATGGCTCCACTTCCTTCAACTTCCAGAACAGGTCACCCCATTAAAATGTATTTAGTGCCTGTGTTTCTGCTCCCAAAAGGAGCTGAAAGACTTTTTTTTAGTATACGGTTTTCTTTTGCTGTGTATACAACCTTCCTGCAACTGGAGGAATTAGTGAAGCTGAAAGACAGACCTTGTACTTTAAACATAGTGATGCACGAATGTATTTCCATACTCTGATTTCTCTGTGCTGTGCTTTCATTTCAGTTAAGCGTGTATACTACCACACGGTCAAGCATCGGTGCTGAGAGTAATATAGATCTCGTTTTGAATGTGGAGGATTTTGATATTGAGTCCAAATTTGAAAGGTAAGGATCTGAACCAGTAGTATCCAAGGTGTCAGAGTTCTTTGATTAATTCTGAAGTGTGCATCCTAACTAGGATTTAAATGGACAGAAGTATGCACGAAGCAAGGTAGATTTCACTATTGGTTAGCTTGGATCAGCGTGCTGTTTTCAGCCATATAGGCAAACGTTTTGCACAAGTGTGCCTTGTTTATAATAATAAACATTACCTTCCACTGAGAAAATCTAAAGACAAATGTGCCTGGAAATGGTTGAGACTTGCCTGTAATCACATAGATAGGACACTGGCTACGCATATTATGTTTTGCTCTTAATTGCTTCAGATCTGGAACAGGACTTGGATGTCAAACCACGTTCTCCTTTCCTGTGTTTTAGCAACGTGCTCTTCCATAACTGTTTCTCTGCTAATAATCACACAGGAAAACCTTCTTTTCTGATAATTTAGGGTTTGGGCATCTTCTGAACGGATAGAGGCGCCAAGATTGTGCCCTTAGAGAAGTTGTTTAGTGTAACAGTGCACTCTACATAGACGCTTTGTACAATTAAAATGACTGGAATTACTTGTTTCGTTCTTTGTATTTGCTGCCTCACTTTTTGTTTGTTTTTTTAAAATAATTGCCTCACTCTTGACTGTCTTACTGTAGTCTTGCAGGTTCTTTCACTCTCTGCATTTTCTATGATTAAAGAACTTGTTGGTTGCAGTTTAGGTCGTATTGAACTTCATCTCTGACAGACTTTGTAAGAATTGTTTTACTGACAGGGTCTGCTAAGCCTTTGAAAATATTCAGAGCAGAATAAGCTGAGCAAGACTACAGGAATAGAGGAGGCATTATGCAAGGGTGCAAGTAGGATGATTTCTTGGCTAGTACAAGGGGAGTGACTTCATGGTTTGGGGCTCCAGTTTAGAGTTCTGTGCTTGGCATGCCATAGCTGAGAAAATACTTTATTAATGCAAAGTGCATGGTAAAACTTTGTGATTTTCTTTTTAAACTTTGTATCGTGTATAGGATCCGTGATACATATTCAGCACATGGAAGGCTGTTTTTTACAAGTGCTGTCATAATTCTGGCCCTGTGACCTATCAGTAGAGGAAAGCAACAAAAGAATTGATGATGCAGTCCTGTGTTATCTAAGGCAATAAAGTATGAAGTGGACAAAGGTTAAACTATCTTAAGATAATAGTAGAAATGCATATATTATCATATGTACTGGAGTATAAAAACCCATGACCCCATCCAGCCATGGAACATGTTAGCCAGAAGTAATTGTTATGTTCCAGGCAACCCAAATGTTTAGTAATAGCTAAATATTTCAGCATGTGCCGTGTCATCTCATAACGTATTTTGTATTTTAGGACAGTGAATGTCTCTGTACCAAAGAAAACCCGAAATAATGGCACATTATATGCATTTGTATTTCTTCATCATGCTGGCATTTTGCCGTGGCATGATGGTAAGCAGGTGCATATAGTAAGCCCTCTGACCACGTACATGGTCCCCAAACCAGAAGAGATTAATTTGCTCACTGGTGAATCAGCCACACAGGTAAGTGTGTGTTCCATCTATAGAATAACATCTACAAAATAAGTAATTTCTTTTATAGACACTTCTAGTGTTAGCATCTGCAGTGCTTGCATCTTTAAACTAATGATGATACAATGGAAAAAAAAATCAAAATCCTCTTCTTGATAATCATGCTGATAGCAGACTATTCAGCAGAGCACAGGCAGAGCTCTTTAAAACACTGGCTAGTTACTAAAATACTTCCCTCGTTAACAATAATTGCTTCCAGGATTCATTGCTTTTGGTAGAAATATGGTACTGCTCTGTAACAGCTTGGTGCTGCTTTCTATGGTGAATTGAATTCATGTGAAATAATATGCTTTGCTGTTGTAAAGTAGCAGAATAAGATATGGAGACAAACAGATAATGTTTGGTGGCTCATTCACATCCTTTGGACTGTTCTGAAGTAACATCTGATTATGGTACAGTCCTGTTTTCAAAGTGATTTTTTTCTTATTAGTATCCACATTCCTAAGGTATGAAGATTAATTAGGTGAATATTCCTTCTTGATGAACAAGGCTATGAACGGACACTGAAGTTTTTCAGTGTCAGATTGTGGTTGGCCTTTATAATCCATTCTTTTGTATTTGAGCAAAATACTTTGCGCTGGTCAAAATTAAGGTAAAGTGTTTCTTAGTGCACTTCTAATTTATAATATAGTTAATGACCCTCTGGGTTCTGTGAGTTAGATTATTCCCTATTCAAAATTTTGCATTGGTTAGCAGTATGTATTTTTATTCTTTTTTTAAAGCAAATTGAAGCAGAAAAACAGACCAATGCCCTGGATGAACCTGTCTCTCACTGGAGGTCAAGACTAACCTTAAATGTCATGGTGGAAGATTTTGTGTTTGATGGATCATCCCTCCCTGCTGATGTTCACCGTTACATGAAAATGTAAGTCAATGGCTTAATTTCATCAGATATGTTTTTATAAACTTATGCCACATTTCTTCAAAAATCCTCCCTGACCTTCTTTTGTATTTTATGTTTAAATGGGCACCTAGAGACAAGAACAGATGCTCTTAATGCTTGCATTTGGTAGTGACAAATTGCTGCTAAGATATTATATACTAGAAAACCTTATTGGAGATACCTGGTTCCTGGGCAGCACAGAGTTTAGAACACTTTTTCTGTGTGGAGTTATCATAGTAAGGCAAAGCAGGACTGCGAAGATACAGGTAAAATGCTGCAGCAGACTTCAAACCCATTTGTTCTCCAGTTGTCCTTCTGGCCTTCAGAGCAATTGCCATGCCTTGACCCTTTCCAATTATCCTTCATCTGCAAGTTATCTGTACAAACTGGAAATGCTGAA
The DNA here is from genome assembly GCA_013397055.1 of Pachycephala philippinensis. Lineage (NCBI taxonomy): Eukaryota > Metazoa > Chordata > Aves > Passeriformes > Pachycephala > Pachycephala philippinensis. Next base: position 4,111 of record VWZT01000747.1, read on the forward strand.
GAGGCACAGCTGATCTCTTGTGATAACCTTTTTTCTCCTTTTACAATTGGCTTTATTTTACTTTGACAGTGTGTGTTCCTACATGATGTCATTTTCCTCAAGAAAATACTAACAAGCAGGGATAGGTTTTTAGGCCACTAGGTGCAGGCAGTAGCTTCTGCTCACAGCTGGCTTCAATCACTTCCAGTATCAAGCATATAAGTAGTGCTGTATGTGCTGCTGTATGTTAATGCCTTTCTCTGCAAGTACCCCCTTAAATCCGGAAGTGGTTCGTTGACCAGCAGACCCCAGGGTTCTGGGATCGCTTCCCAGCCAGAATAGATAAACTTAGCAATTCTTAGTAAGATAGACCCATAACAAGAAGGGGTTTGTTGGGCTGGGGTTCGTGAATGAGGATGTTTTTTCTGGTTGATTTGCATTGGTGCTGTTTTGTTATTGCATTATACAGGAAAATAGTTTGCATATGAAATAACCTGCTACAATTTTACTAACAATAGCTTTCATCAATGTGATTACATAGGAATCACTTCAGTTAAATAACCAAGCACTATATCTGAGCCTCAATTTAGTACTTTTCTGTTACAGTTGCACATTATATGTTCAGTATGCAGTCTTAGCATGCATAGAGACTTCTTTCTTTTGTCAACAGCTAAAATTCAACTTTCAGCCTTTAAAAATCTCCATTATGCTACTTAGATTTCTGCCAAGAATATCACAATGTAGATAACTGCCTTTCTAGTGAAGAGTTTAAGAATTTGTCTCTGTTAGAGCATTGGGCTAAATAGTTTTCTAAGATACTGACAAAGCAATTGCATGTAGATCATAATTTGCTAATAGCTTTACAGTAATCAATTTGATAGAGGGCTTGAAGGCGAAGAAGTTTTCATTGGATTCATGCAGGTTGGTGAGGTGGTAGAGCAATCCAAATGAGGGCTTGTGTAGATGGCAGAGAAGATTTCTGTTCCTTATAGGCTCCCTGCAGTAGTATCTGGCCTTCCTGTTTGTGCATCAGCCATCACATTCATGGTCCCATGTGGGCTATAGCATGTGATTGACCTCCTCCTGGGCACAGAGGAGTGGGGGACATGGTGGAGAGGTGTCATGGTTGCAGTAGGAGGGGGATATTTGAGATAAAGGATACAAATATATGGCAGTAAACTTCAGCATGTTTCTCTTCCACAGACTTTTAAATTTCCCTTGGTCATGCAAAAGCTTCAGCATCATCACAACCAATTTCATTTGTATTTTTATTTGCTTATTCTGTCTTTCTACAGAAGAGAAGAAACAAACAAAGTATTTCAATACAGATGTCTTTCAATGAAAGATTGATTCTAGGGTAGTGGCTAATTTCTTGCTGTGTGTTAAAAGAAAATGTGCCTGAAAAGATGGTGGGAAATTTCTACATTGGTAGATCTGAAAGTGATGAATGAGTGCTAATTTGAATAAAAGTAGTTTTCTTTTTAGATCACTACAGTCATAAAATCCATGTTTAAACATCCTAGGGTTCAGTTGGGGAAGACAGTGCATTACCTTCCAATATTATTTATTGATCAGCTAAGCAACAGAGTGAAAGATTTGATGGTGAGTAATAGAATACCTTTAATTACATTTAAAAGTTTTAACAGTTATCTTCAATGTTGTTTTAATTAAGATTTTCTCATAGGTTGTTTGCTGTAATGAAAAAGTATAAACACACAAAAGGACTCAATGACCATTTAACTTAATGGGATCAAGTGGGAACTGCAGAAGCTGGATCTGGGTTTTGAGACTTCTCTCTGGCAGAAGTATCTGTTAAGCGCTGCCTTCTATTCCACCAAAGGTGTTTGGATTCCGTTGCTTCTGCCTTTTGGGTGGATGTGGAGGACACCACTGTAGCACCAGCAGTTGCAGGAGCAGTCTCCTCACTAGTTTGACTCCCTAAGATGAAGATGTGTTAGCATCCCAGAGTAGCTTCTCATACCTTCTAGGGAAATAAGCATATTGACATATCCACAGCTGATAGTGGAGCTACACTTGAGATAAATCAGTAGCTGTTCTCTTATCTTCTCAAAATTCACTTGTGGTTAAATTTCTTGGTGCTGCTCTCTATCATGTTAGAGTAACTTGAGCACCTGAAAGCTTGGTGTTACAGTATGTCCAATGATTTTGTGCTCTCAAATAAATCAGGACTTTGAAATTTCAGTAATGGAATTACAGAAGGGTGAAGTTGGATGAGAGTTTTGGAGATTGCTAGTCCAATGCCCCTTCTCAGAGTAGGATCACATAGAGTGAGTTGTTCACAACCTTTTCCAGTTGAGTTTTGGTTATATCCAAGGATGGAGAAGCCACAGCCTCTATGGGCAACCTGCTTTAGTGTTCAGTCACTCCAGCACTTAAAAAAAAAGAGTTTATAAATTTAAGTAGAATTTTCTGTATTCAGTTTTTGCCCAACTCTTCTCTTGTAGGAAATCACACAATTCGTTTGCTACAGGTTACATATGGCAGTCTCCTGTATCTAAATCATATTGATCTTAGCAGCTCTTAGTTAAGCCTTGCAGTTCTTTTCAGTTGCACTGACTGGTCTATGGTAATTGGAGTTGCTGAGAGCAACAGTCATGGGGAATGTCTCAGAACTGTTCAATGAGCACATCTGGATTCTCCATCTTCTAGATGAAAGCCTTGGTAGGTGAAAACTTGCCATAAACCTTCTAAATTGTCTCTCCAATTCATTACTTTAGCTTAGACAAAGAATTTTTTTACTTAAGTGTTCAGGAGAATCTTTACAAACTTGTGTCACTTCCACCCCAAATTTGTACAGCAAAAGAAACTCATGAGCATTTGTTAGAAGTCTTGATAGCAGATAGTTTTGTCCAGTATTGCTTTAGATATACCTTTGTAATGTCTCTATAAGTGTTGTCCTTTGTTTTAAGTTTTATCACAGCTCATCCAGTCCAGTTCAGTACATTCATGTGAACTAATAACTGGTCAAGTCACATACCCTGTTTACAAATAAATTCAGCATTCTCATGTTACTAATGACATTCCTGCAGTTGTCATGCATGTCACAGTTAATGCTGTTGTAACTCACTGCCTTAGAAAGTCATTAAAGATCCTGGGAAGTGCTGCAAAGACTATTCCACTAAGAGTAGCAAACTTCCCCTTCAGCAGTGATTTTTGTGATGTCTCGGTAGTGACTGGCCAAAGCCCTGCAGCAAGAGTGGTCCTGTAGTAAACATTCTGTGAGAGAATGAGGGGTAAGTGAAGAGCAGGAAAGAATAAGGAAAGAAGGTGGTACAGCTTTGGTGGAGCCAGGTTAATGTTTGACTGTAAATAGGGGCACAGACAGTGTCTGTTTTCTATGCCTGACCTGAAATCATGGAGCTGAAGATGTGTTTTTCCTACTTGTGCTGGGCTGTATAGATTGTCAACTGACTCTCATTTTGATCAAGATGTAGGTCTTCTGTGGTAAGTACTGCAGTGTAGAGATTGTGTTCCTCATGTTCTTAAATGTGCTTGCTACTGCTGGGGTTTTGGGGATTGCACAGAATTTAATAAAGAGATAATTTTAAAATCCATACCACTGAACTTATTTGCAGTGTTTGCACACTGTTTTGTAGTATTGATTAAGTAGAGTGCTAGAAGTAAAATGTGATGCTCTGATGCCATACTGCAAGAGTAGGTTGTATTGCAGGGATTTGGTCATTCCTAGCTTACAGAGGCTTAGCAACCATCACACATTGAGGTTGTGAGGCACCACTTGTGGGCTTTTGGCTGTTTGTTGAGAAAGAATTCGTTCTTCTAAACTTATCTTTATTTTAGATTTCCCATCTCTGTCATCCATTGCAATCCGATTTTCTCTCTGCATTACCCCTAACTCCACCCTAGTAGTTCTTTGTCTATGGAGAGTGCACTTGTACATGCTTCTTACCCAGGCATTTGCAAAATTTTTGTTGCTTGTTCATCCTCCACAGATAAAATTTCTTTTCCCTTTCTTCTGTAAATGTTAATTCTGTCTTTGATAGGCTGAGAAGTTGAAATGAGACTAATTGAATTACAGCAATCCTTTGAAAAGGAGAAGCAGTCTGGAAGATGTTTGTATAGTTTTTGGTAAACAGTTGTAGAATCTTTCCACTGTTCTCCACAGTTAACTCTAACCACACTTGGTTTTTTGTTCCGTTCAGTCCAGAGATCCCTGACACTGTTCTAGTTTCTCAAGCTTTTCTCTCTGCTGTATTCATAAAACTTTCTCAGCTTCCCTTCCTCTCCCTCATCTGCCTGCATGTTCTGCCACTGTCTGAAAAGTTTACAGGGTCTTGGGATGGTGGTGAAATTAAGATTTGTGTGTACTCACTGGAGAACAGAGTGAATGGGAGAATGAACATAGCCATCAGTTCACATCTGACTGATAGGTGGGGAGCCTCAAACCATGTTCTGTGTCACAAGAATCAGAAGAAGTCCATTCACCTCAGTTAGGTGTCAGCTAAGTAATTATTGTAGAAAGAGATGAAGTGTAGAGTAGCAGGTCTGAGATGAGAATTATAATTGGGAGTAATTAGGAGACTGGAGCAGTAGATCTTAAACTCTTGGAAAGAGTGTCTGCCCATCTGTAGTCCTGAGCTATCCTTGGAAATATAAAAACATACTGCCTGAACTTGTGCTGAGGTAGCTGCTGAGTATTCTAACATCTGAGAGGAGAAGGGGTTTTTTTGTTTTGTTTTTTTTTTTTAACCTGTTTGAGAGGAGGATATGGACAGCTATCATGCAGAAGGAGCTGAGGCAATTTAAGACTTCTTTTTTCCGGCTTAAGTAGCACATAGATGATACAGTAGGATTAGCTGAAATTTATTCTTTAGGAGGCAGGAAGAAAGTTTTTGGGATACCCCAGATCCCAAAGCTATCTTACTTAGCTTTAGCTGTGGTGTTTTCACTGGTCTGAGCTACTGGCATCATCTTGCTTCCCTATCCTTTCAATTTCTCTCAAAATCAGCCTCAATGTAGTAAATTTCCGACTGTGGCCTTTGGGATACAATTTGTTTGTTGGTTGAGTTTTTGGGGGTTTTTTATAATATTCTAGTTTAGGTAATCTTAGCATATACGTTCAGAGAAGAACTGTCAAAAGAATTATCTTAAGCACACTTTTCCCACTTCATGCTGTCATCTAAAACGCATTTATATACAGGAACAGTGAGGTTGCTATAGGAACTTGAACAGAACAAACTGCTAATTTAACATTTCTTGGAAAAAACGCAAAGACTTCAGGCATGGTATAGAGGTCTAAGATCTTATTCCGTTTAAAAAACAAACTTGAGTTCTTAAAATCGTGTGATTAAATTATAGTGTGATACAATCCATTTATTTTAAAAAAATGATTTGAAGTAATTGTTGCCATTTTTCTGCTATTAAAATGAAACTATTTCTTTTTGAAATGCAGGTTATAAATCGTTCAACAACGGAGCTACCTCTTACAGTGTCATATGACAAAATATCTCTTGGAAAACTCAGATTTTGGATCCACATGCAGGATGCTGTGTACTCCCTCCAGCAATTTGGTACGCTTACCTTTAATGACTTTAGGCCAAGAAACCACAACTAACCCCTCAATTTGTTTCTTTTATGTACATAGATGACACTTCTTTTTCTGGATAGCTGGTGAAGTGGTTTAATGCTACAAATCTGGTGTTAAGTTAAAAATATATGTTAACATGTGGTAGGGAACAAGAATATAGAGATGAATTAATAATTTTTAAAATGAATTTTATTTGAATAGTACTCTGTAAAAGCATAAGAGGACATAATCAAGAGCAACATTTTCACCATAGGTTTCCCCTATCATCCATGGGACAGAGAACTTGGATCAGTGGTACATAGGCTTTGATATAAGGTATATACGGCTGGTCACTGTAGCCGTATATCTGCAGTGAAATACAGGCAGGCCATCCTGAGTGAAATCCAGCTGCTTCTCCTTAGCTCAGGCTAATGTATATTAAAGCTACAAGTATGTCTCCTAAACATAACTGCCTTGAGTTTGTGTAGGGCATTTGTCCACCATCACTTCTCCATAATTTTTTGTAAGCATCCTCGGCATTGAAATTTTCATGTTCTATGCCTCAGTTGTCTTGTGAAAGACACAGATATCAAGACCTCTCATCCCAGGAGTACCTCCTCCGCCTGGAAAAAAAGCCTGTCTAAGATGCTGCTTGTTTGCCATATGTATATAGATAGTGAAATACAAGGTTTTAAATTTTCCTATTGGGGTAACTTCTGAAACAGTCAGATTAGTAGCAAAACTCCACTTGAAAATGGCAGTGTTCTTACAGTGATGGCAAAGTAAGCTGGTGCTGAGTTCAAGCACCGTTGCCATAAACGCAGCATTGTGTATTTTCTGAGATCTATAGACTTTAATCATAGTGTTGCGTCTATGATCATGTTTCTCACTGATTTTTGTTGTCCTTTACAGTGTAGTCCTCTTCTCATTTTTCAGCTTTTGATGTGAAGCTCACTCTTCTTGTCTATCAAACTAAAGTTCAGAGACCAATTTGAAAAAAATTTTTTTTTACTTCCCGCTCAGGTCAAAATGATTTCCTGTGTCTTGCCATTTGTCTGTCAGGTGTTCAGCTTAGGTTGTAATTACACAACACATTGTAATTACATAAGTTGAAGGCTTGTAACTGATGGCGTTTTTTTATGGCAAGCCATATAACTTGCCAAAATACAGGTAGATTAGGATTTTTCCAATAAAGCTTCCATCATGTTTTAGATTTATGATTCCTTAACAAAACTTGTGGAGGTGATGTAAGATCCCTTTCATATTGGACTTGAGCATAACAGCAATGAACTGTTTGGTACTTCTTGCACAGTGACTTGTTCTTTTTCATAGGGTTTTCAGAAAAGGACGCAGATGAAGTGAAAGGAATTTTTGTTGATACTAACTTGTACTTTCTGGCTTTGACATTCTTCGTAGCAGCATTCCATGTAAGTGGTTTTAGTTTTCAGGAACTATATAATATGAGCAAAGAAAAAGGGGGTATGTGTCTGATTTTCAGGTGTTTCATTTATTAAGAATTATTCTTGAAAATGGTAATTTCAGTAGAGCAGTGGAAGCATTTTCTGGTACAAGTCAGCTATATTTCCAATACAGAGTTAATATAAAAAACTTAAATAAGGCAGAAATTTGAGATATAATTATATAGAAACTAACAGTCTTGACTGAAATATGAAACATTACCTTCATTATCGCTTTTTTTACATTGTAGTTGAGCCAAAGCCCCTAGAATTAATATGCCTGTCAACACTGGTTTAAATTTTGTTGACTTCTCACAAGGTTTACCACTGCAGTGGCATAGCTGGGACACCTATACTAGGGTTTGAGTCTCTGACTTCTAATCCCTGCAGAAATTTAGATCAGCGGAAATAAATTGCTTCCGGAAACGTTGCTGTAAAGTATGGAGCACTCATGGTTGTTTGTTGTTGTTGTTTGTGTCTTTCTTAGCATTGGCTTAAATCTGAATCTTGGGTTTAGACACTCTGAACATTTTTGTAATCTACAATTACACTCAACACAATTTGCATACTCGGGGAAAGATAAGAACTTGCCTGGAACGTTATGTTTCGTTATACTTAAATTGCATGCAGTTAATTTGATTGGAAAGCCTTGGACTTCCATTACATATTAATTTAATTTTTCCACTCTGTTTATCAGGTTGCAAGGAATCTGTAGTCTGGGACAAGCTTTTCTGATACTTTTTTCTTTTGTGCATCGTTTTCCCAAATAATTGAAAAAAAAATCCCAACAACCCCCTCCGACAAACAAACAAACAAATCCCACAAAAACAACTGAAAACTTTCTGATTAAAATCCATGGACCCAAGAATTTTTGGAATCTGTGTTCTAATTTTTTTAAGACACTGCATGCTTAAAAGAAATACTGAAAAATATACTTAATGGAAATACTGAAGAAAATAAAAAAGCTTCCTACAAATAAATTGAATTCTAAAATGTCCTGGAAGTTTAGGTCAACAGAGGAAACCTGGCTTGCTATATTGTAGAATTTTTTTTAAAAAGCTTTGTTATTGTCCAAACCTAAGTAGACTATCAATCCAATACAGAGTATTTTCAGTCTAATTTAATGTGCCTTTCCCTGGTCACTCAAGGAGGTGTGTGGTTCCTCAGGGTCCTCGTTCTTCACTCTCTATGATGAGTTATCCTGTATTGGGTCCCTGACTGTCCTTACAGGACAGTGATTTGTACAGCATTGCAATAGTAGCAGTATTTGAAATTCATCCTGTCATTTTGTACTGCTTTTAGAGCCTAGGCTTCTAAAACAGCTTTTCTTGTTAGCTTTTATTTGTGAATCTTAATTTTCATTTCTGTAGCTTCTAAAACGGGGGTTTTTAGTACCATGTTGAATGCATTGTTAACATTTTCAGTCTCTAATTAGTGCATGTTTCAAGCAAATGAGCATGTTTCTTCCTATTTGCAGCTTCTCTTTGACTTCCTTGCATTTAAAAATGACATCAGTTTTTGGAAGAAAAAGAGGAGCATGATTGGGATGTCTACAAAAGCAGGTATGGACTAGAATATACTAAGTGTTGTCTATGCACTGACTATTTTATGATGTGTGTTTTCAGTCTTGCTCTAAGTTGACACTTTGTAGGTTCACAGAGAGCAAAATGAGATGGTTTTGTGTACAAACAAGAGATGGCCCACAGTCTACACAGTTAGATGGTTCTAATTTTGTTAGTTCTGTGCTCAGCTATCACTTGGGCACTTGTATCACTTCTGAGGTTTGACTGTCTTGGAATTGGGAATTAGATTAATATTGAGTCAGTTACCATGTTTTCCTTGCTAAAGGAACAGAGAAGTACTTTGAGAAAAGAATGAAGACCAGAAAAAGTTCTGTGGGTGGAAAGAATGTGCTTTCATGGGTAATGCTGTTCTGCAAGTCCTTGTGTTCCTTGTAGATAACTACAGGTTCCAAAATATTTGTGGGTGGAAGGTGCTGTAGTGTAATGCTTTTGCTTGATTTGGGCTTTGATGTAAACAGGAGCAACAGAGGCTCCTGGGGTTGGGGGAGGGGGAGAGCATGGGAGGGTTGATTTGATTTGTGTATAGGAAAGATGAGAGAAACATAGTGATAGCTTGACATCCTGCCAAGCCTTCCTAGAAACAGATGAAGGTTTTTCCAACAGATTTTTTCCAATTTTGATTATAAAGCAAAATTATAAACCTGGAGTCACTTGACCTCTGAGACTATCCCTAATTCTATCATATTTACAGATGGATTAAAACATGTAAGGCATATCAATACCAGGGGGAAAACAAAAGGCATGCTAATTTATGATGACCAACATGTTTTTCTCATGTAGAGAGTCCATGTATTATTTTTATGAGAGTGCATATTGAAAAGACTTAACATTTACAAACAATAAATGAGTTTCAAAGACTGACATTATATTATCTCACAGCCTTTCAGCTTCCTGGTGACAAGAAACATGTCCATGTAGTTCCTAATAGTACTGATACATTGCTGAATAGCTGAAGTACAGAAGTCACCGTTAAATGTTCCAATTTCCTTTCATCTCCTGTGATAAAGATTGCATAAAATGTTTTTGTTCCCTGTTTGTCCGGAGATGTCTGGCTGTTTCTAGGACTACTAGATATATCAGGAAGTACACAGAACAGATTCATGTTTAAACTGTTTAAGACAGAATTACACTAAATAGGCCATCAGTCTTCTGTCATCTCGGCTGTTCGTTTAAATATTAATAAGCCTTCCATTCTCATTTTTTCTGTCTAGTGCTTTGGCGGTGCTTTAGTACTGTGGTAATATTTCTTTTCCTTTTGGATGAACAAACAAGTTTATTGGTACTGGTCCCAGCAGGCGTTGGTGCAGTGATTGAGGTGAGTTCTTAAAGCTGTAGCACCAGATACCAGTATTTGCAGCAACATCCATAGTTTATAGTAGAAAAAGAATGCTAAACTCATTACTGGAAAATTCTGCTGTAGCTTGCATGTCCTTGGCTATCAGTGGCAGAGGAGATTGTGTCCCTTGATCAAATAACTAAACTGGAAGTATCATTTTTTCCTGGGATGGTCCAGCTGATACTGTAGAAACCAAACAGAGAGTGATGCTGAGGTTCCACCTATCCCATCATCTGATAGGCCTCACTCCTGGCCAAGCAAGTACAACCATGCCAACAAGCCTGCATGGAAGCATTGTGAAAGAGCAGGCTGGGCACCCACAGACGATGCCAGGACTGAGGTGATTGGGGAAGGAGGAAGAGGAGGAGACTGCTGCCTGTGGGCATGATTCCACAAGTCCACATCTAGTCAGTGGCTTGCAGGTAGCACAGTTGTCTCAAAGTGACAGCAATCCTACGGACAGTACATCTCAGAGGAATTTGTCTGCTAGGATGAACTTTTTCACAACTTGTTCTTAACTCCTGTTTCTCATGCAGTACTAATAGTGACATTGATTCTGTAAGAAGTAATTTTCTCACTTGCATCAAAGATAACAGTAAAGGATCGTCTTTACCCTCTTCCCCTTTTTTTTGTCTGGAATACATGGTGGGGGAGAAGAGAATATTGGTTTATCTAAGATTAAACATATGAACCTTGTCCACAAAAAGCTTCATGGAGTGTAACTCTCCTGGGGAGCTGCATTGCCTAAGTTGTCAAATCTGTATAGCAGAGTGGGTGCATGAGTAAATTTTCAGGTAAATTGAAACTTTTGGTTTACATTAGGGTCAGGCTGTTACAGCAGTATAGTAATTAACCAAATAATCCAGTGGATTCACTGATTTTTGCTTGTAGTCCACTACTGAACTGTAATGACTGTGTAAACACCAACCTAATGAGGAGTTCGGAGGCACCTTCATTGAAGGCATGTAAAAACTTGCTTGGCAGGTGACTACTGGGGAATTTTCTGAATGCCTGACCTGGGGTGCATGTTGGTGCTAACCCCACGTGGGCACTGCAATCCAGATATCCGGGAAGGACTAAATTACTTCACTTAAAGTACATCATCTGATAAAGAGACTTAATAGTGCAGGCTCACAACGTTGTACTTGTTTGATGACACGGCATTTGATTTGTGTAGACACAGGCAGTGTGTGCTGCAGTCAGGCTGCTACTGCTTTATGCAATGGGTGCTTAAAATACGTATTCTGGAATCTTTGTTCTAATTGTCTGAATCCTTCATAAGGCACTCCTTTGTATAATATTTTATGTGCATGTTTTGTTTTTGCTATTCAAAGCTCTGGAAAGTGAAGAAAGCCTTGAAAATGACAATCAGATGGCAAGGTTTGAGACCCAAATTTCAGGTATAGTAGATGTTGCCCTGTTAATGATTATATTCTTGAATCGTCCATCTGTTTTCAGGTTACTGTGCAACTTGACTTTTAGTGAAGTCAAGATTTTTTTAAAAATTATAGAAGTTTCCTGTGTCCATCTCTCTTTGAATGGCTTAATCCAATAGCAGGATGAGCATTTTCAAACCTGTTACTTTCTTAGAGTTCTTTAGAAAAACCAGCTATTTGTGTATATTTATGGTGCAAGAAACTTCAGAACTTTTCTGTCAATCCTGCTAAATCTTCATAGGTGGGACTGTGCTGCTGCCACTGTGTTGGAAAGGCACTCTTAAGTGACGTCATGTTTTGAAATAAGAAACTGGCTTTTTCATGAACCTGGAGGTGTAACTTCTCCATTGTGGAAATAACAGAAGATGTGACATGTTCTGGGGGCAGTATACTCTTTGATGATTCTTCTGAATAAAAATGAAGTGCTGAGACTGCAGAACATGCAGTGGCAAAGTTCAGTCTACATTGAAAGTTTATGTTGTTGATAGGAGAAACAGCTGTCTAATCTTCAGTGTTTTCTTCACAAGAAGTGCTGGGGTTTTGTGCTGCTTGAAGTCTATGTGTTTGGAGCAACTGATGGCTCTGCTTGTTCCTGTATCATTAATCAAGGAACTGTGTTTAAGCAGGCAGAATTTCTGGACATGTGGAGATAATCCATAACTGACCTCTTCATAGTTATGGTTTTTAATAAATGCTTCCTTTATCTGACAAATTTTAGCTACTTGACTTTGCTTTTGCTTTGTGAATTCTGCTGTCTCAACAGCATTTTTCTAAATAAAGAAGTCCTGGAAGTTTGATGTAAAATATGAGATAAAAGGTTAATCTTTTTGCCTGTATTTAGAAGACTGCACAGGACAAATGTATGACTCTCCTATATAGAAGCTTACCTGCTTAATGTAGGGAGTTGGACCGCAAATGCTTTCCCCCTATGTTCTGACTTGATTATGGTTTTTATATGTATTGCAGTTTGGTGCATACAATGACTCTGAGAAGAAAACTGAGGAATATGATGCCCAGGTAAGAGGGAATCCTATGTCTTCGGATCTACAAAGTCTGTATCTGTGACCTGTTGATTGACTTGTTTTGCTCTTTTTTTCTACAAATGTATTTTCCACGTTCTCGTAGTTGTCAAGTTGATCATCATTGTGTAGATGATCAGATAGTGAAGATTCATTCTGATAATTTATGAAAGGAAACAGCGAAATAGTTCTTTTGGTTGTTGAATCTGGTTGAAGCATTGCTCTGAGAAGCAGAATTGCAAGTGACTTACATGAAGAGAGTTCTGAAAGGGTTATCACTCACAAATTTGAAAGCTGATATTTGTACTTGTTACTTATACTTCTTACTTTTACTGAAGGAAAGTTCATATGGTTCCTGATTTCTGAAAGAAGTTAAGCATAGGTGACAACATTGGTGTTAATTAGGGAGCTACTTTTAGATACCGATCTTTGTGCTGTCTCTTGAGGCCTATGCCCTAAGGTGATTGCTTGCCTGAACTGGGCTTTGGAATTATCACCACCACCACTAGAACTGGAAGCATAGTGGAAATGATAGCAGACAATTGGAAATAGAAGAAGGTTTTCAGGAAAAAATAATGTGGCTGTCTTCTATTTAACGCCAAGAAAAATCTGCTGTATATAAAATGTGACCTAACAAACTATTTTCCTTGTCTATTAGGCTATGAAATACTTGTCATATTTGCTCTATCCACTGTGTATTGGAGGTGCAGGTTACTCCTTGCTGAATGTCAAATACAAAAGGTACTGTAACTCTATAAATTATCTTGTACGGAATTGAAACATTCCCCATTTTTTCTACCTGGTTATGGAAATCAGCTGTTTTAGTTTGATTCATAAGCCAGGAACTGGAAACTTCCTTGCTCTGTGTATCGAAAGCTGAAGAGTCTAGATGGCTTTTCAAAATCCTGTAAGCAACAGGCTGTTGTATTTCACAAGTAACCTGATATTACTTTAGTATAGAATTCAATAGCTTGCATACATGAGCAACCTGTCAATCAGAAGAGGAGGAAGAAAGCTGCCATTGATGTTCAGAGGACCAGTTGGTGATAGGAGAGATTAAAGGAATTCAGTGGTTGAACCTGTCCAATGGCAGAGAGAAGCAAAAACTTTCACAAAATTACTTGCTTTCAACAAGAGGCTTCTCTGTTCCTAAATATGATAGCTAGGATGACAAGCAAGCAAAAGCATTCTTGAGAAAGGGCTCTTTATTCCTTTAAAGCCATGGACTTCCTGCAGCATAGTAATACTTCAGCAAGAGCTGGACACTCAATATTTCATGAACAAGTGAAACCCTTGTCCCCTTGCACTCAAAATAGCTAGTTCATTTTGGGTTGGAAAGATGCAAGCAAGTGTGCAACCATGAGACTTTGTTGTAGGAAAAATCTGTAAACACAAGTATGGTGATGGCCATGTAGGCCTTTCTTTTATAGTCCTTAGGCCCAGAAGGGGTGGGAGAAAACAAGCAGTAGTAGTTCTTCCTAATGTTATTTTAAGCTGTTGCTGCATACATGAGCTGTAGCACTCATATTAGAAACTGGGGCAATTTCTGGGCTATTAGAAAAGCAGGTTTTTCAAAAGGTTTTTGCCTTAGTAAGCAGCTAACAAATATGCAGCATTTTAAAATTCTGCTTTTCTGACAAAATTGTTGAATTTGTCTAGTATTCCAAAATACTATATTCCAGGTGTTTTATGAGCTGCAGTTAAGGAAATGAAAACAATTCATATGATAGAATTCTTGCCATTGTTAAATCGGTAAGGAAATGTGACAGAAAAAATAATCTTAGCAGTGGATTATCCTTTAATCTTGGAGGCATTTTCTGATGCATTCTTTAAATGCTTGTGGATTACTGAAATGCTGCTACAACTGTAATGTCGCTATTAATGTGTCAGTAACACAACACTGCAAGTTTAATTTTAATTGATGTAACCGGAGCATGACAGTTATTAGCTGTTCTCAGAATTGCAAACAGAAGTATGGAATTTGATCATTGTCTGTAGCACTACCATTATTTTGTTAAGATCGTGCTCCATTGAACATCTGGGAGGGTTACTAGATGTAAGGAGGGAAAAATGTGGATTCCTTGTATTTACTTTTTTTTTAAGTACCTACTGTCATGGTTTGCACTGAATGGTATTTGTTGTTTGAAATTTGACAAGCCCTCGCTGTGCCATATTAAGTGTCTCTCTGATATTTAGAACACAGTGTTACCTTTGCAGGCTTTAATACAGTCAGGGTTCAGTGCACAATACTATCTCATATTAGTTATCTGATTATCGACACAGAAGTCTTAGAATAGTCTGTAAAAGTATAAAAACAGATGATAAACCTCTCAAAGCTTCTTGTATGGACTGATAAGCATCCTTTGCTTAAAGTACCTTCTCTGGAGTCCCTCCTAATCCAAGGAAGATGTGAGGTATTTAGTTCTTGCATGAAGTAATTTGTAACACAACCATTTCTTCGAGTAGACAGTGTACAGTCATGTATGGGATGTGTTATAATTTTGGCTGAAGAGAAATATAACTGTACTCTCTTCTTTGTTTGCAGCTGGTACTCATGGTTGATTAACAGTTTTGTGAATGGTGAGTCCCTTCTGTTCTTTTTTCTATTCGTATTTCTTCAGAGGAAGGCCAGACTCAAAAGTAGAATGTTAACTGCTGTCATTTGGATCAGTGTAATACAGAGCAATAACTTATTATTAAATTATCACAGTGATTGAGAACGGGAGAAGAATCAACCCAAGGTGAACAAAAGAATTAGATGTATCTTCTCTCTTTAGAAAAAAATGAGTGCAAATCACTAATTATGCAGATTTAGTTGTGTGTTGTACATCTGTGCATTTGTTTGTTTTCCATACTTTCTCTTCAGGAGTGTATGCTTTTGGATTCCTGTTTATGCTGCCCCAACTATTTGTAAACTACAAGGTAAGATTGAAAAGTGATAAAAGTCTACTTTTCTTGTCTCTTCTTGCAGACTTTATTACAATTTGATATTTTTTATTTCTAGATGAAATCTGTTGCACACTTACCATGGAAGGCTTTCACATACAAAGTAAGTAAAGCTCTAATTTAAAGTTGGGTGCAGTCATTTTGAAAATTATTTTCTGTAAGAAACAGCCTAATAATAAATAGCTGAAGGATGGCATACTTTTTTTTAAAAACTAAACTTGTTTGCAACTGTCCTTAAAAAAAAAAAAGAAACACTGACTTTCATTTTTCATAATGACTTCCATATAATGAGAATACTTGCATCCTAGTTTTTTTGATAATACTGCTTTTTGTACTGTCAGCTGTCTTGCATGAGTGCAGATGTTGGTCCTGCAGATAGATTTGTCAGTCTCAGTTAAATGCATTATTTTAAGAAGATGTCAGTGCATCACTGACAAGGGATAGTTCTCAAGAACCAGTTAGGAATGCTTAAAGACCTTATTTTGGCAGGTTCCAGGAGCTACCAGTGACTGAAGTAATGTGCACACTGTTCTGTGCTAGGGTGCTTATTTTGAGCTTCTGGGCAAATGTGAGGGGGGTTGTTCCATGGGGGAAGAGGGGCTGCACCTGTGTCCCCACTGCCTGCACTGCCCTGGTAGGAAATAATGCAGTGCTGCCATCAAGCTCAGTAGCAGACCTGGGAGGGGAAGGTGAGTTTATTTAAAAACAAAATCAACTCACTAACCCTTTGATGGCTGTATATGCACGAGCACCCACTTGTGTGTCCAAGTGGTTTGTATAGTAATCAAACACCAAGATGATAGACCCCAGTATCCCAGTCAGGATTCCTTGTGGTGGTACAGATAACAAGGGACACCCACTGTCGAGTTCCCATGTCTCCCATGTTCTCCCTCAATTGGCAACTATATGCTAGTTTTGTTCTTGTACCCCTAAAGAGCTGATAGTGTTTTGACTTTATCATTTCCCACCAATCTCAGTCATCAGGATTTTTGTGCTGTGTTTTGTTTTCCTGATTATTGTGTCCTAAAAAACCCTGGCTGGGTGTGCTGGGGTCATCAAGACCCTGATGCCTTCAACATGAACCCTTTTTACTTGTGCTTCCACTCATAAATACATTCATTTTTCCTTTGTGCTGATGTATTAAAATTCTCCAGAACATCAGTACTGTAAAAGGAACAGTGTTAAAAACTGCTCAAGAATTGGTATCCAGTTCTAAACAGAAGATTGGGGACAAAAGAAATAAAATGCTGAAGAGACTTTAAAGGCTTTTCCATTTCTATGAGCCTATAGCAACAGTCCGGCTTTCTGCTGCCTTAATGTTTTAAGGAACCAGGGTGCATCTAGGAAAACAGATTGAAGTGTAGCCAGTAGCAGAATAGTAAATAAACAGTGTTTGATATGGAAATAGAGACAAAAATAACAATAAACGTAGTATTTCAGGCATATTCAGGCAAATCAGCATGTTTCTTAAGAGGAGGGGGCAAAAGTTGTATTAGTGAAATAATTTCTCAGTTTTACTCCACCAAAGATAATAACTGAGCAGACACATCAGCAGTTAAATAAACAACAAAAGGAGGTTATTCAAGCAAGTAATCTTTAAAGCAGTACAACCTTGTTGAAGAGCGTTTTCTTACAGAGCATTTATGGTTCCTGTTTAGATGCCATGGGCTACCCATAACAAAGGCTTGTGTTATTTTGTTTTCAATTATGTTTAATTTAGTGAGCTTTGGAGGGAGTAATTTACTTTTTTTAATGGGTATTTGAAGTTGCTTGCTCTCTTATGCACTTGAAGTGGAAAGAAGAGTCTGAGGGCTCATCTGTGATCATTGTTTTAGAGAGCTTCATTGGGTTTTTTTCCTTAATTTGAACTCTGACTTTTCAGTTTCTGTAGTCTTTGTGTTTATGCCCTTCATATATTTATGAAAAGTACCTTCAAGTGAGGTAATCTCAAAAAAAATTTTTCCAGTCTAAACATTATTGGAGGGGCTGCCTTGGTGCGTTCACTTGCAGTGGCTTATGAAGACTGCCTGTGTGCCTGAAGGATGGAGCATTTAGCTTTTTCTTCCCATTGTCATTGTAGGGTCACTCCACTTGAGTGTTGACTTGGGAAGGCTGTCTTTTCCAGTTTGCCAAGGTTTTTATTTTTGCTCCATGACAAGCCTTTTCATAGCGTTGAGAAGTGCCATCCATACTCCTCAGTCAATTCAAATTGATGGATTTGGTTTGACCTGACAGAAAGAGCTCTTGTGTTGTAACTAATCAGAACTCTCTCCTGTCCAACACCCTCATTTTCTGCTGGTGTTTTGTTCCTTCATTTAAACGTTTGTTCATTTTGTAGAGTAAATGCTGTGCTTACATGCTTCTTATGGTATGGATTAATGTACAGCTTGCTAAAACTGAAAGGAGCCACGTTACTGACTCAGTTTGTTAACCCAACAGTGAATATTCTTTGCTGAATTTGTTTCCTGATGTTTTCAGTGAGTTGAAACATTTTATTGCAACATATGAGCACTAGAGCTGGTGCACTGTAAGAGTTGATGTGTGCAGCCTCCCTGTAGGCGTGAGCCAGATCCAGAGGAGTTGCCTTTCTGTTAATTTACCTTTCATTATTGCTGCAGAAATAGAGCCTATAGTATGTCTAATTGATTGGAAGTAATGTAGAAAATTAGCCATCCCTTATTCAAGACATGGTTACTTCCAGAAAAGCACTGAAAATATTTTTAAGTCCTTCCAAGGCTATCAAGTTAATCTTCTTAAGAGCAATAAATGAACAAATTTTTCACAAATTTCTACAGAAAACGAAAGTGAAGTGACATTTTGTAAGTCTTGTCATTTGAGTAATGAATGACCAAAAGTGTGGGGGTTTTTCCAGCTTCTTTTGAAGATTTCTCTTAAATTGAGTCTGTGTTTTTCCCCTCCCATAAAAATACTCTAACTTACCTGAAACAGTCCTACTTCCTTTCTACTTGTAACTTGTGGTCTGTAGTAGACAGGATGGTCTTCATTAACAGAATGCATTTTAAAGTTTGTATTAATTAGTTTTGCAGCATAACCTTTAAGTGTTGTTATAAATATGTAAGAAATCTGTGTTCCTACAGAAAAACATAGGAAGCTTGTAACTTTGTATGACTGATGGCTTTCTTTCTTCACAGACAACTGAAGCATACTTTTCTTTAATTTGTAGGCATTCAACACCTTTATTGATGATATATTTGCTTTTATCATCACTATGCCAACATCTCATAGGCTGGCGTGCTTTAGAGATGATGTTGTGTTCCTGGTCTATCTCTACCAAAGATGGTATGAATTCCTTTAATATTCATTACAGTTTTTACAATGCTATTAGATGGTTGTAGTCTCGTTGCTATAAAGGACTATAAATTGGGATAGATTTGAAGTAGAGGTTTTATACTATAATAATGTATAGTATAGTATGGTCTGGGTAATGGTAGTTATGTATATGCCTAGTGAAGGGAATGATGAGCAGGGCACCCTGAAAAGGAGATCTCAATACAAATAAGAGGAACAGAAACATTTTCCCATAACTGACAGTAATCCTGGACATGATACAGAGTAGTCAAAAATTCTTCTTCTCACTCAGAATTTTTGTCAGTTACCCCTTTTCCCTCCCCAAAACAGCCTTGTTTTCACCAGATTTGGAAGTTACAAAAAAAAAAAAAGAAAAAAAAGAAAAAACAACAAAACTAACAAAACCAACCAAAAAAACCAAACAAACAAAAACCAAGCAAACAAAAAAACCAAACAAGCAAAAATACAAGCAAAAACACAACCAAAAAAAAACAATCAACCAAAAAAAAAAACCAAACCCACAAACCAAAAACCAACCACGAATCAAACCTGAGACATAAATACCTCAAGTAAGGGGAAGGAGAGAAATTCCTAAGCTTTTATTCACAAACCCACTTAGTAGTTCTGGGCTTCTAACCCTTGCTGAGGGCCACGTCTCCATGTGCTCAGTGTCTGAGGTATGCTCTCCAAGTTGCTCTGCAGGGCAGTAGTGAAGGATGTTGTCTGATGGGGGACTGCCCAGCTCCGCTTTTCTATTTATCTAGTTTGCAAACGCAAGTTATCAGGTTCTCTTGTAGGTTAAGTATCTGTTGAGTTTCAGGTTCTTTAAGTAACTGAAATCAGCTGGGGAAGAAAGTTATATGCAGTACTTATGAAATACTATTCATAGTGAAGCTACAGAAAGTGTGTTCTTATTCCCAAGAACAAACATTTTTATGTGGAGCAAACAAGAATTCTAAGCCAAGTTCACATTATACCAGAATATAGAGATATGTACATCTAACTAATCATTAACAGTAACTGCAGAGTTCATGTTGGGGTTTATATAATTGCACCAAAGTGTAGTAAAATAGGTCCACTTATGAAGTATTTGTGTAGAAGTTGAGGTCAGCAGCTTCTGATAGGGGCTAGGCACTGTTTTCAAGTTTGAGAAGTATCCTGGATTGCTTGAGAAAAGACTGCAGCCAAGCTTTAGGGGAGCTAATACATCTCTTAAGAGGTCCTGTTATGAGATAACTGGTTAAGTCATATTGTGAAGAAGCTGATATATCTGTACAAATGTTTAAAGATGTTGGGTTTTGCCACAAATGGCAATAGTGAGTGTGATGACAAAGAAATTCACTTTTAAAATTAAGCATCACAGAACTACTTAATTCCTTGAGATAGGAGACTGTAATCTAACTAATGATTTGTTTTTTTTCTGCCAGGCTTTATCCTGTGGATAAGAGCAGAGTAAATGAGTTCGGAGAATCTTACGAAGAAAAGTCAAAAAAAAAAGCTCATAGAGAATAATTAAGAACTGAAGAAGATTCTGACCCCTGGACTCTTACTCGCTTTGTGTATTACCTGGTCTTAAGGAAGGAAAAACTTATTTAATAAGAGTATTTTTAAAGCTTATGACAGAACTACATGGACAATACATCTTCTATATTGCCAAAATCTAGTTTTGATACCCTCGTCTTTCAAGACCCTCTTCTGTCCTCACAAGGTCTACAGTCTGCCAGATGACATTATATAAACTTCCTGCATTTCAGCTTCTCTTCAGTGAAAACCTAAACATCCTGACCATTGTAATTAAGATCCAAATCTGTGTTTTTAAGACAACTCATGAACTGAAACTGTGGTGCCCATGCCACTAGGCTATGAAAACTAAAAAAACAAGACTCTGTGTTACAGCAGAATCAAGAATTATTGCCAAACTGGGGGCTGTCAAAAATAAAAGGTATAATATTGGGTTATATGCTAATTACAAATTATTCTCATTTGATAATGGAGATAATGGAAATTGTAGAAATTGTGAATTCATAGCTAAAAAAATATATTGTTGGACATATAGGATAAGGCCGATGGTGTTGTTAAACTTCAAATTCCGTCACGTTCTTGGCCCACAATATGGCAGAGGGTTTCAGTTTTCTTAAAATGAATGAAGGTGTGAAGAAACTGTAACATGATTTCTTTCAATATTTATGCAAGTTTATAGAAATCCTTCTGCATTGTTGACAAACCTGATTTCTTGGCATAGCAGGTATTCATGTAATGCAAATCATTGTTACGTGCTGGGAAAGTCTCTTAACGCTTCTCGAAGTCTTCATCATTTGGTACTGCAGTGACCTACTAGGCCAATTCTGTCACCTTTCAAAGGGAATAATTCCTCAGTCTTTTCCCCTCTCCCTCCCTGCCCCATCCTACTTTTTAGATGAAACACACATCATTCAAATGGAATTATTTTGCTCAAGTGCAGGTTCAACAAACTACACGGATACAGAGAAAAAAAAATAGCCTGGTAAAGAACAATTCATACCTTTCATACAATCAAAAATCCATTTTCCATGGGAATGAGAATGGAATCATTAAGGGAAGTATTTTGATCTGTTTCTTTCAAATTTGTAAAAATAATCAGGTTGAATTATTATACCAAAATCCAAACTTCACAGCTGTATCTAGAAGCCACTTTTAAAAATGGTTAGAAAAAATTTAAATTTAAAATCTTTAAAGATTTTTAAAAGCAAGTTTCTTAGTAACAGTAAGGGAAATATAGAGTGCATTCCTTTCAGCAGCAAATAAAATACAATTAAAAAATCGAAAAGGCAGAATAGTGGTTTCCAATTCTAGTTTTGCTTTGGTCAGTAAGTTTACAAATAAACCTTAATGATTCTTAAGTTTATTAAATTGCATGCTGTTTGTGCAAGGCTGTTTAACCTCAATTTGTCATGAATTGAAGATATTCATTGAATAACCTTGAAGAACACAGGTCAGCTCCTGTGGTCTGTAACTACTTTGTGAACTGGAATTTATCCAGTTCTGATACTGCTAAAGTCTGAACGTATAAATATTTGGGTCCCAGAAAGATAAAGAAGTGTGCCTGCCTATTGTGTTTTGCCACAGTCTTTCTCATACTGAAGTCCTCCTTACACACTGCTGGCAATGGAAAGGAGTCTTGAGGTGAATATTTATCTCCTGTTCATGTTAAAGTCTCTTTATGCCTTTAATTGTAACGACACTATTGATTTTAGCATTAAACACACCCAAGTAAGTCTATGCAAAACTGGGGTTGCATTTGCTGTATCTTGTACCTGGTTTGAATTTGTTTGGAATGAGCTCTTTGCTGTTAAGCAAACTAATATTTCACATTAAGTTAAATGTGTGTGAAAAGTTTTCCTGATATAAAGAATGCATATAGAACGTTCCCTTTTTGTGCCATTTCAAAACAACCAAGTCATTGGTTCATCTAGAGTAGCTTCTCAAAGTCCAGAATACCATATTTGGGTACTTCTGATGTTTCATTGCTCAGTTTTGTACACAGCTGTTGAAAAATTGCTCTTGCACCTTTACATACTGTGAGTTTACTGGTCTTCTGTCTTGCATTTCTTGACACTGACCTCACTATATCCTATACAATAATCATAAAGCATATAAAATTAGAACATTTTGAGTCTTTAAAATGAGCAAGACTTTCCTGTTCAAGTCATTGTTTTATGCATTCCATTTCCAAATAAAAGACTTGGCATATGGGATAAAGAGTTGCCTTTTGTTACTTGAAAGAAAGGTGGTAAAAAAACTAAGTAGTAACTTTGGAGATAATAAATTACATGTTTTAACTTTCTAGTTGTGGTAATGACATCAGCTGAAAATGTGGTTCTGTATGTGAACCAGCTCACGCTGGATTATCAATATCTAGAATCTGTTTAAGTGTCCAAGAGTAACTTTAAAATTTCCTCACTTCTAATGGGATTTACTGTTGTAAGCAACTAGGCGACCATTTCACATTCTCATCTTCATTAGGCTTGTAATGGCTTTGGAAGTTAAAAGATTACTGTGATTTGGGGTTGGGGCTGTTTTAGAATTAATTGAGAAAACCATCATATGCTTGTGGAAGCTGCTCTTGCCCAGGACTTAGCACTGCGTAATACCACAGCAGCCCTGATTCTGTAAGGACATAAGTGACAAAAGGGAGCTGGCTGGACTCTGGGGGTGTAGATGGTCTGTGGCACAGTGCCTCCAAGCTGTGACGGAGACTGTGCTCTATTCCTGCACAGCTCTTCGCTTCCGTACCCTGCTACTTCCTGCTCATCATTTCCTGCTGCTGTTCTCCAGGAGGTGACCTTCCACCCTTCGGACTTTTTTCCCAGGAGCCTAAAGACAAATGGATTTACAAAACGGCGGCGGCACAGACAGGTTTGGTCTTCCCAGCAGAGCTCAAGAAGTCTGCTCTGCTGTGCTGTCCGTCTGGAGCAGCAGGGGCTGTGGATGCTGCTGAACTGCAGGCTTGGCATCGGTACATGTTCCCTTTTAACACGACACTCCAGTGACTCAGTTACAGAACCGACAGCTTGGCAACAGAAGCATTAAGACACATAATGCTGTAGTTGGTCTGCAAACTCCACGCCTTCCATTTTTTTCCATCAGAAGATAAATCTCATCCTGAAGTGAAATGTGGCAATTTATTGGTAACGCTGGTACCCTTTACATTACAGCTTACAGCTTTTCCTTACAGTATGATCTAAACAGGTGGAAAGGAGAGCAGGAGGCTGACCAGTACCAGCACAGCATCTTACCCCTCTTACAACGCTAATTACACTTTCCTGATAGTCCTGTGTAAAACCCTGAGTGAATAAATCTAGCTATGAGTATTGAGAAATGGAGCCAGAAAGAGCCCAGCCTTCCCAGATGCCCAATGACAGTCTCTGACTGTTCCCCCTCTCCCACTAGGAGGGGTTTGGCCCTGTGTCTGTGAGGATCAATGCATTTTTCCAGTGGTTATGGGAATATAGAAAAAAGACATTAAGCTATTAGAGAGCATCCAAAGAAGGGCAAAGAGGCTGGTGAAGGGACTGGATGGGAAGCTTTTTATGAGCAGCAGCTTGAGGTCACTTGGTCCGTTCAGCCTGGAGAAAAGGAAACTGAGGGGAGACTTCACTGCAGTCCAAAACTTCCTTGTGAGGGGCAGCAAAGGGGAAGGTACTGATTGCTTCACTCTCATGACCAATGATAGGACTTGAGTAGAAGCTGAGTCAGGGGAGGTTTAGGTTGGAGATTAGGAAAAAGTGTTTCACCCAGAGGGTGGCTGGGCAAGGGAACAGGCTCCCCAGGGAAGTGGTTGCAGCACCAGCCTAACAGAGTTCAAGAAGCATTTGGACAATGCTCTTGGGCACATGGTGTCACTCTTAGGAATGGTGCTGGTCAGTGCCAGGAGTTGGACTCGATCATCCTGATGGGTCCCTTCCAGCTCAACATATTCTATTATTCTATTTAAGGATTTCCTTAGTATAAAAGGAGAACCGTCATGACTCCTTTTTAAGGATATCTGGAGCTAATCAGTTTGCTTCAGCTTTTGCTTTAAGCTATTGTACTTCTTACTGCTCCTTTTAATAGTGGGTCCTCAAAAATCCTGGTTTGATTGGAGTTTTTTTAATTATTTTTTTTTTTAGAGCCCTCCCTCCTTCATCAAAAGGAACAAAATAGATTCAAAAGACACTTAAAACAGGCATTGCGGCTCGTGCCTGTCTGTGGTTAAAAGCGTAGGATAGCTTCTCCTGTGGTGCCCCCACCTTTCTGTTTAGTGGTCATGTCCTTTTACTCCTTGCCATATGGTACCCATAAAACCTCTTGCAAGCTGTTTTGAGTCTAAGTATGTATTTGGGTATAGTTGTCTCTCAGTTTCTGTCCCCTAAGGTTCTCTTCTGTCATCTACAGCTCCACAATCCTTATTAAGAGAGCTCTGATGGTTGCCTTGATGATTTGTCCTCCTTCTGTTCTTGCACACCTGCAAAGACTTGGGGACTATCTTATTCTTACTTTGGACTTTGAAAAGTTGACTGTGAACATTTTTACCTGGCATTATTTGCCTGTAGCAGTCTCTAGCCCAAATTAGTCTGTGTCAAGCAGCGTAAAGCAAGGCAGACGTTTCATTGGTGTGGTTCATCTGCATGTTTTGGTCCTGCTAATCCCAAACCAAATGTGACCGGGGAGCAACTGGGAATGAAAAATGCCACTTCCCCCACTCATGAGAGGTTAGAGAAGAGCAGGGTAGAACGGATTGCAGGTCAGTGTATAAAATAACATAAAATAACAAAAATAGAGGAAAATAAACCCCAAAAAAGACAAATTATTCAAATTAAAGTAATTACTCCACCAACAAACTGAAGCCCAGCCTCTCCCTGAGCACCATCCACCCCCCAGTCTCCCCTCAGCTTTATATGCTGAGCGTGACACTATGTGGTATGGAATATCCCTTGAGTCAGTTGGGGTCAGCTTTCCCAGCTGTGTCATTGCCCAAATTCCTGTGCACCCCCATCCTCCTCACTCGTAGAGTGGTGTAGGGAGCAGAAAAGGCTTTGACTCTCTGTAAACATTGCTCAGCAGTAACAAAAACATCTCTGTGTTATCAAGACTCTTCTAGCACAAATTCAAAACATAGCCCTGTAATACTACTATGAAGATATTTAACTATACCCCAGCCAAAACCAGCACACAGAAAATTATTTTCCCCTCAAAGTCACTAATACTGAAAGGCGGTGTGAAACCTGAGGAAGAATGTGTCTCAGGAAGAGCAAAGTGCAATACACTTGGGTATGGCTGGCTGCCAGACAAGACGCTGAGATAAGGATCAAAGAGCTTGGGAGGAAATACTGGGACTGATGTGTGAAGAGCAGCACTGATAATTTATTAAACAGAATAGAAAAGTTCAGTGTTTGATGGGCACAAAGTGCATCTGATGCAATTAAGACCTGACTTCGAGGAGGCAAATGTGGGAGGAAGAGCCGAACATCTGTTCTAAGGAGCAACAAGCAAGCAGGGAGAAGCTGAATCAAACAGTGAGCCTGGGGCTGGCATTAGAAGAGTGATGCCACTCAGGGGCCATCACACACAGTGTGAGAGACACACAGTGGCCTGGAAAAAGCATTTAAGAGGTGAAGGGACCACTGCAGCTCTGAGGGAGAGTCCCAATTGAGAGGATTGTGGTGGACAGACATGGGAAGAGCGAGACCCATTTAAGTCTGGTAACTGTGATAATAGTGCTAGAAAGGGCTTGTTTCCCCACACCACATGCCCCCTGCATAGGGTCAGCCAAAGAACCAAATGGCATCTCCGTTTACCAAGACCACTGTAAAGAAAACTAAGACTGCAGATGCAAGCCAACAGAGAAGAGAGCAAGTCACTGTCACAACAGGCTTCATTCTACAGCAGATAAAAGCCATGACACGTGACAGATGCTCTAAAAAGGGATTGCACTGAGCAGCCGGTTAAACTGAAGGGATGCCCTTGATTAAAGGCATATGACTGTATGATCTGTCTCAAGCAGTAGCCTCGGGTGAGACTGGCACCAAGATCAGCCACAGCTGCTGAAGATCCCCCAGTCGCTGATGACTCAGACTGATGGATGTGATGGGTCAAAAAGGGGTCTTACTCTGACAAATTGTACTGGGTCTGGCTAGGACAGAGCTACCTTTCTTCAAAGCAGTCTGTTGGTGTTCTGCTTTGGGTCTGTGACTAACAGACAACACACCTATGTCTTGGTATTGCTAAGCAGTGCTCGGACAGCATTTCTTTTTTCNACACAGCTGGGACAATCGACCTGAACTGACCAAAGGAATGTCCCCTTGTACCATATAATGTCACCCTCAGCAAATGTAATGTTGGCTCCTGCAATGTGCCATAGTTATCCATGTGTCCACTAAATCCATTCTCTACTACAGAGTTAGTCAACTTTCACAGCTGAGTCCTCAGACTTACTGCCAGGTAGTCCCTCCCCATGACCTCCTTTGGGATCCTTGATGTCAGGTTATGTATTTTCATAGCTTGTTTCATATTCTTAAACATTCTGGCTTGACCTGGGTAGTCACCGAGTTCCTTTAAACTCACTGGTAATTACCATCTAAATATAGAGACTCACTGATTTTTGATCAATTTTTTCCTCTTTCTTGAACAACATAATTCACAGTACTTGAGCTCGAGACAGATCATGCTGTGTGCATAGATTTGACACAGGAGCCTCCCTCAAGTTTCTCAGTATTGCTACGATTGTCCTAAGTGTTCCTTCTTTATTTTTGCATTATAGACCTCCTGGCAAGCTGTTCCACTTCTGATGTTTCATGTTTCTTTCAACTTTGAGAAGTTATTCATCAAACTAATCTGATATTGTTTGATTTATTTTTTACTTTTCTGTTTCAACACAGCTTCGGGTTTTTGAAAGACACATCTTCATCTTGTGATATTTCTCGTAAGAGTTTCCTTTAGCCTTTTCAAATGGAGGTTTGAAAAGAAAGGCACATTTGCAGAAAGCTTGCCTCTTTAAATAGCCATTACTGAAGCTGGACCTAAACATAACATCTCATTTCCTTTCACTTTGTTGCTTGACTGTAAAAACAGTGTTTTATTTTTATCACTCCACTATCATCATCCATTCCCAGGGTAACTCCCTTTCACAGAAACTGGTTGTAAAGCAGGACGTGGATAAGGTTAAGGATGCCTTGAAGCATAAATTTTGTTGAGGAGAACTGTGACCCCATTATTTGTCCAGATCTGGGTTCCCAGTAAAAGAGTGATATGGGTGTACTGTAGTGAACATAGAGAACTTTCCACTAAGGGTCACTAAGGTGATTAAGGAGTGGGACAATCTGACATATGAGGATATTGTGAGGCAGCTGGGATTGTTTAGCCCAAGGAGGAAAGGCTCAGTGGGGATAATATCAAAGTGAATAATAAATACAAGATGGGTCCAAACTCTTCTCAATGGTATCCAATATCAGGATAAGAAGCAGTGGGCACAAATTAAAACAGAGGAAAACCCATTTAAACTTTTTTTTTTTTTTTTTGAGGGTGATAAAGCACTGGAGCAGGTTGCCCAGAAAGGTTGTGGAGTCTCCATCCTTGAGGTTATTGAAGCCTGATTAGATATGGCACTGGGCAATCTGCTCTAAGTGACCCTGCTTTAAGCAGCAGAGTGGACTAGACACCTCCATAGATCTCTTTCAGCCTCAGCTGTTCTATGTTTCTGTGATCCTATTCTTTTCCTTATTCATCCTGCCACCCCCCTCCAAAAAAAACCCCAAACCCAAAAAAACAACCTTACTCTTTTTCAATGTCACTTCATTCCCCCTATCCTTCCTGAATTCTCTCCCCAGCCCGATGGTAGACACACAGAAGAATATGTGGTACCTGTGAAAAGAAGGAGGAAAGAGCCCCCCTTAGCTTGGCTGCAGCAGCCCTCTCCCCCTCCACCACTGCTGTGGTCATTGCCACCAAGCAGGCATCAGGAAGAGGCACAGGCTGGGACTTACCAACAGCTGGCAGAGATTAATTACCTCCTTTTTCTTCCTTTTCCTCTACTTTCTTCCTGAACATGTTTCTCACAGGAAATGGTGAACCTTGTGTTTGCCACAGGCAACATTCTGCCTTGAGGGTGCTGTGACCTTTGGAGCAACGGAGAGATGGGGGGACATACATGTCAAATAGATCCTTCAGAGGTCAGACCAAGGGAATCAGCTTTATCCCTACCCTAGGTGCACATGCTGATGGATTCAGACTGTTTCCAAATCCCCTCCCCCTCAGTATGCAGCGGCAGTGCAATATTTCAGTTACTGCCTTGATGAGCTCCCATGAAGCCTGGTGTTATTGCTCTGCCTCCCTTGGGAATGCCAGCTGGTGCCTATCTCTGTTAAGGGCTGAAGGAGTCTGGCAAGCAGGCAGTGCTGAACTGGAAGTGATGTAGGAATGCCTCAACTTGTAGGTTGCAAGGTGCCAGGGAGCTGACTCCTCAGCCATGCTGATGTTAGGAGATGAGCTGCTTTGCTTCCACGAAGAAATTCATTGTTTTAGTAGGAAAGGATGCCAGTCCTCCATGAGCAGTGGGATGCTGACCTCACTCCCTAGTCTGTAAAGCCTTCACATGAGGAAGGGAAGGTACACATTGCTCTGTCTCAGTAGACCCAAAATTTCTATACCTCTGCCCCTGCCACTGGTGAGAATTATTCACTGCATGGCACCACCACTACCACCATGACCACGGGGCCACTAACATCTCCCTTTACCCAGTGACACACCTGAAAAAATAACCTTTTCCATGATGGGATCTGTTGGACGATTCCTCTCAAAGATGAGGTACTCTCTAATCTTTGGGAAAGAGAGAACTCTGTTATATTTCTGCAGGATACTCACAGCAACCTAACTATGAAGCCTAGCTAGAAGACAGTCACCTGACCCTCTGTGGTAGAGTGCTAAGTCCATCTGGCCCAAACATTTGCTCAAAAGTCCTGGGTTTGTTGAACTTATGCCGTGTGTTGTGCCACATTTCCTTGCAAAGGTTTTTGGAAATTCAAAATTATGCATATATCAACCAGATGACCATAATTTTCATGTCTTTCCAACACTTGACAGAACTCAAAGGCAGGACTCCCTCTTACGGGAGCAATGTTGGCTGAGCAATTTGTATTTCTCCCAGCATCTCCTAATTCTGTTATTGCACAGATATTTCACAGACACTGTCCTTGACCATGGCAAGGGGTTTGGAACGAGATGACCTTTGAGGTCCCTTCCAACCAAAACCATGCTATAATTCTACGATTTCTACTAATTCACCTGGAAGAAACATCAGGCTTAGAGACCTGAACTTCCCCAGAACTCCACTGCAATCCCTTTCGCAGTCTGGCATCAAGTTTTCTATCACGAAGTCTTCAGATACCACGGCAAATTTGGAGTAAGAGGTTACACACTACCGCAAGCTATTTGGCTTCTTCACTCATGAGTTTGATGAAAAAAAAACCGAGGTGAGCCACTTCGGTATTTTTAGGGTTTAGTCTGTTCATCTCCACCACAATCTCTCCTACAGTTGCTCTTATTTCAGACAGATCCTCAGCAGAGTGCTGATCGCGATTAAAAAAAGCGTTCCCCGGAGGGGAATCTTCCCGCTGGGTCCCCGAGAGCGGAGCTGGACAGCNAAAGGGTGTTCTGGCTGCTTTTTCTTCCTCCCGCCTCTCCAGTTAATACTTTTATTTATCCATTCATTCATCGCTAAGCAGCTGCTTCCCGCTGCCCGGCGGGGGAGCGGCGCGGTCTGAGGGGCTCCGCGGCTGCCCCAGGTGGCCCCGTGCCCTCCGTGGCCGCAACATGGCGGGCAGGGAGCCCTTCGCGGCCGTGCTGGCCGCGCTGCGCCGCTGCTACGCCGAGGCCGCGCCGCTGGAGACCTTCGTCCGGCGGCTGGGGGACAGCGGCGCCGGCGACGCCGAGGTGCTGCGGGCCGGCGATGCCGCCTGCTACCGCACCTTCGTGGGGCAGTGCCTCGTGTGCGTCCCCCGCGGCGCCCGCCCCATCCCGCGGCCCTTCACCTTCCAGCAGGTAGGAAGGGGCCCGGGGGCGAGGGGCTGCCGCCCTCGGCGAGCAGCGAGAGCCCCGCCGGGGCTTCCCGGGGACCGCGCTTCCCGCGCTCCGTGCGTGCGCGGGGGCGGCGCGGCGGCCCTCGGCCCCTCGTGGCTGCTGCCGGCCGGGCCTCGCCGGCTCCCACGGCCATCCGCGGCTCATCCCTGGCCCCGCAGCCAGCGGGGAGCGGCGGGGGATCAGCCCCCTGCCTCTTCTCGGGGGTGGGAGAGCTCAGCCCAGGTGCCGGCGAGCGGGCGGGCGGATAACGCTGCAGGTCTGCGTGCTTGGGGCTCCCTGACTCCTGCGTGCCCGTGTGGGTAGGGATGAACGAGCCGAATGTGGCCGGAGAGCAGCTGGGAATGGAAAGTGCCCCGCTCCTGAGAGGTTAGAGAAGAGGTGAGTAGAACGGGCTGCAGGTCGGTGTTTAAGCAGAGGAAAAGCTTTTCGGAGAGGGAAGACCGCTTTTTTCTTAGCGCCGCATGAGCAAAAACTGTGCTGCGGTAGGAAGCAGATGTTGCGAACTTGTTGAGTGGGTTTTGGAATTGTGTACCGAGTCGTTTAGTTGAGCTTTCCTCTACATAAAAGGAAATGGAGGCCTCAAGAAAATTAGCGTTAGTTCCTTGGAGGTTGGAGCCTGCGCGAGCACGTATGTACGGATGCGTGCCTGCAAACGTGGATCTGCGAACACAGATTCACGGGCAGGGTGACCCGGAGGCAGTGGAGTCTGAGCTGCTGAGGGACTCAAGGGGAGTAGTGTAGGGCGTTTCCTGGGCATAAAAACCAGGATCAAAAGGGCAGATCTTGAAAAGACTTCCTTAAAGTCGTTGGCTTGCGTTGCTACATGTGAACATCTTGCAATACACCTGGAAAAATCTTAATTTTTGGGTACAATGCTTGTGAATCATTAATACTGTTTTGAAAGCTCGTGTGTAGGGCTGTGTATCTTTGCATGTGTTTTTATTTAAAGGGTATATTGTGGTTTATGGAGGAATAAGCGGAAGAAAGCTAATTTTCTTTTTTCTTTGTTTCTTCAGTTATCTAGTCAGAGTGAAGTCACCTCGAGAGTTGTTCAGAGACTGTGTGAAAAAAGAAAGAAGAATGTCCTCGCATATGGATACTCCTTACCGGATGAAAACAGTTCGCAGTTCCCAGTCGTGCCATTTTCCAGGTTATACAGCTACCTGCCCAATACTGCCACAGAAACTCTTCGTATCAGCGGCTTCTGGGAGACACTGTTGAGCAGGATAGGGGATGATGTGATGATGTATTTATTGGAACACTGTGCAGTCTTTATGCTGGTTCCCCCTAGTAATTGTTACCAAGTTTGTGGGCAACCAGTTTATGAACTTATTCCACGTGATGTAGACTCATCCCTGGTATTTATTAGACAAAAGCTCTCAAAGCATAAACCTACTGGCTTGCTTAAATATGTTAAAAAAAGGCTTATGTTTCATAGAAATTATCTTTTAAAGTCACGTGGGTGGAGATGCAGACAAAGATTTGAAGTTAATGTCTCCAGAATGAGCAATGAGAGAAATAATGAGATACGAAGGTTGTTACCCAGTGACCAGTGTTCTGCAGAAGCTGTTTCTAATGCAAGCGAACAGATCAGAATGGTTACTGAACATCAGGAAAAACAGAGTAACTCCAGTTCATGTGTTTCAGCTACAGCTCCATCTCTAAAAAGGAAGATTCATGGAGAACAACCTGAAATTCCAGCCAAGAGGGCAAAAATAGGGGGGAAAGTGAGAGAGAAAGAGGCTTGTAGTCTTACTCCTGATGTAAACCAAAGTTGTTCTGAGAGATCTGAAACTGAGTATGTAGCACCACATTCTGAAAGTCTCATTAAAACCCCTCATATTTCTCAAAGAAGTGACAATGCTGTGTCTGGTCCTTCTTTAGTTTGTACATCTCGTAGCAGGAAGCCGTTTGTGGCGGGTAAAAGCTCTCTTCTGCAGGGAGTTCAGAGTAACAAGCGTTTAGAGTCCTACACTGAAATGCAAGCAGAATCCCATAGGAAAAGAGTAGAGATGCATACGTATGAATCTCAGTTGGCTTCAGGACAAACCACACCCATGGAGGATATTTCGTCAAAATGCAGAAGGCAGGAAAGTCCCCAACCTCATTTGTCAGAGAAGGTACCAAATAGACTCTTGAGGTCTGCAGTATACATTGAGAGTAAGTCTCTTCTGTATTCTCGCAGGAGTTTCCGAGAATGTTTTCCTAAATCATTTTTGTTGAATCGCTTGCGGGGCTCTGAGGCAGGTGGAAAACACCTTGTAGAAGCTATATTCTTAAACCGAAATCCAGTGCAGCAAAGCCATAACCAAAGTCTGCCAAAACGCAAGCGGAGAAAGAAGGCGTTGTCCAAACGCTACATGCAAATGAGGGATACATTTCAGAAACTGTTAAAGAATCATGGAAGGTGTATGTACTTAGATCTCTTGAGAAAATATTGCCCCGTTTGGATATCTGAAGTCAGTGTGAGAAAAATCAAGCTGTCTTGTCAGGCAGCCTTGCCTGGGGAAGCGGAGGTTCAGAAGCAAGTAGAACAGTTTGGGAAAGAGCCTACGAAGTGTGCGACAAGCAGCAGATGTGAATCTGGTCACACTGATGTGCCAGACAACTTAGGTGCTCCCCTTGCGGAATCTGTGCGTGGGGAGTCACAGAGTGAGGAGCAAAACCTAAGAGAGGCACGTGATTCAGCCCTCAGGGAGCTCCTCAAGCAGCACAGCAGCCACTTCCAGGTGTACATGTTTGTGAGGAAATGCCTGGAGAAGGTCATCCCCGATGAGCTTTGGGGTTCAAACCATAATAAGTGCCGGTTCCTAAAAAATGTCAAAGTGTTCATTTCCAGCGGGAAGTTTGCTAAGCTTTCGTTGAAGAAGTTGATGTGGAGGATGAGAGTGAATGACTGCGTGTGGCTTCGTCTAGGTAAGGGTACTTCTTACATTAAAGAATTAAGTGGTGGGGCTTTCAGGTGTTTGGTGTTCATGTTTAAGGTGGGAAGGGGAGAATACTGAATCTGGACTCAGAATTGCTGAGTTCATTGGTAATAACCATAGCTGAGAGAGCAAACCTAGTAGTGTTTGTAACTGATGGTGGAAGGACACTTCAGTTTGTCTTCCTTTGAAAACTTGTTTACATTCATGCTTTTTGTGTTTAACAGAATGATGTTTTCATAAACACAGATTCAGAACCTGGGCTGAACAAAAAACAAAACTCTTTCCCATCCACTCCTATTATCCAAATTGTAGTAACTCTGAAAATCCATTGAAGTCTGACCTAAGCATGTAAGGAATAAATGCTGTCTGCCTGTTTGTTACTGTAAGAGCTCAGAAAGTACTAAAAGCAAATCAAGGCACTTGCAGTGGCATGTGTTCCTCTGCTATGGGAGTGAAAAAACCCATGGTTTTTTATTCCTTCACATCAAACCTGTGAGAAAGATGTGAGTATGGGACCAATTCAATACAGTGATTGCCTACCATAGAATCACAGAATGGTTTGGATTGGAAGGGACCTTAAATGTCTAGTTCCAACCTCCCTGCCATGGGCAGGAACCCCTTCCACTAGACCAGGTTGCTCAGAACCCGATTCAGCCTGTCCTTGGGCACTTCCAGGGCTGGGACATGCACAACCTCTCTGGGCAACCTCTTCCAGTGCCTTACCACCCTCACAGTAAAGAATTTCTTCCTAACATCTGATCTAAACATACTCTCTTTCAGTTTAAAACCTTTCCCCTTGTCCCATCATTACGTGTCCTTGTAAAGAGGGCTGTCATCATCCATCATCTTTCTAGAGCCCTTCTCTAGGATCAAGAGACCCTTACTGAGCACTGCTTCAGCCTGGGTGGTTGGTGGTGCAGAAGTCCTCAGGCTGAGCAGTCCCTGGCCAAAAAGCTGTCATGAGGACAACAGCTGATTGCTCCAAATTCTGTATGAATCCATTTCTGTTTAGTCCTCTTCTCAAATGACAGGTGAATCTTCCTTTCCTCAAGTTTGTTCTTCAGACACTATCCTAGGATTTAAATCTAGGCTGAAGCTGTGGTCCTGTGGTTGATTGCTGTAGGATCTAATGCATGTTTTCATTTTTCTGTGCTTCTGTTCTCCATCTGTACAATGTGAATTGCACTTCCTTAACTGGTATGCTTGCAGTGTTTATTCTTACCTGACACTGTACTTGGATCCTGCAGTAATGTGAGCTGAAAATGGTATTCATTTGTTAAAAGGTGCAATAAGTTCTGAAACTATTACAGGTCCTTTGTAGTGTAGGAGGAAAATAAAAGGTCTGATGTTTGAGAACTGATGTCAAAAATAGGGGAGGTTACACTTTCATAAGAAACTCTGAATTCTAGGAAATATATTATTCCTTTATTCAGAAACTGTGGTTCAAAACTACACATTTCAAAATGCTGAGGAGTTAAATATTTAAAAAGGCATTATTGTAAAGTATGTGTTTGATTCATAGTAATTTGGAACATCTTATCTTTAAAAATGTAATGCCCTCTTCTTTGGCCGTATTCCAGGAAAAGCAACATACAGGCTTATTTTAATTTTCATGAAAGTACTCCCATGTGCTTGATATGTAAACATGCATTTAATTGCTTTGCTGCACTGTAGGTGGGGTTGTTTTTTCCTCCAAAAGTACTAGTGGTTTCTTGACAATCTCCTGAACTGTAGTCGTTGTTTACATCTGTTGTCAAGAACTTAGAAAAGAAATAATCTGTTTCCAGGTCAGCTACCTATCAGCATCCTGATTTAATTTGCATATTACAGCTCTTCAGTTAGAGAGTTTTCCAACAGTGGATTTTTTTCACTGATGTTACCTGGCTTGAAGTAGTAGTAGTCTTTTTTTAAGTGCTGTAAATACGTGAAAATGTCTCTGCCCTGGAGCGCACAAAAACTAAACAGAGTAGAAAACTGAAAACTTATTTCCATTTTATAAATTTTAGTGTCTGCTCTATTGCATCAAAGTTAAGCTGTTTTTAGCACATTCATGCCATAATTATAATTTGTGCTAAGCAGCTAAACTAGTATTTCTGTATAGTTTCTTTAAGAATCCTGTTGCATTTTGGCTAAAATCTACTCTTTAAACGTAATTAGAAAAATTATTATTGGAAGTTGGCCAAAAAATCATTATTGTAGCCCAGAGTATTATTCCCTGCTCATCCATATTTAGACATAATTACAGATCTATGTAATTATGTAACTATAAATTTAACAGTAGTTAGGAATGCTCTGGGTTCATAATTGTTGTCCCATCTAAATATTGGAAGTACCGATGGACTGATTTGAATTTTTTCTTTTTTTCTTCCTTTGGCTGCAGCAATAAGTTTTATATAGGATATCTGAAATAAAGCCTAACCCTGAAATTAGTTAATTTTCACGTAATTGGGAAATCTGAATATCGTTCTTATCCCCAAATCATCCCAGTTTAATTTTGTTAATTTTTACAGTATACCTAAGTATTTTCAGTCTTTTGCTTCGTTTTTTTTTTAAAAGTTTTATATGGTAGTAGATTTGTTTCTTTTTATTTTAGCTCTTCTTTCACAATAATCTTGCCTTTGTACATTAAAGATCTTGCACAACCAATGTTGGGGGAAGAAAGTAAGTCTTTGGGCTACTATGGCATGTATTTGTGTCCTCTATGTCAGTTTGTTACTGCAGATTAGTTCCTGTGTTTGTGCTTTAAGCTTGGGTCGGTTGCATTATTTAATGCCCTGAAAATTTGAAGTGGCAAATCTGTGTAATTGATTGTACTTACCTTTTTTCTTTCTCATGACCTCAAGCCAAGGCAAGAATGTTGTGCAGGTTTCTTGTTTGTGTGTTCTGTTTCTTTACTCATACTAAGAGTTGATAGTTACTATAACTACCTTTGAATTGTTTATTGAAGGTGATCACTTTGTTCCTGCCGATGAACATTGTTTCCGTGAAGAACTTTTGGCCAAATTCCTATACTGGCTGATGGGTACCTATGTTGTGACGTTGCTCAAATCATTTTTCTATATCACCGAGGCCACGTTCCAGAAAAACATGCTCTTCTAC
This sequence comes from Pachycephala philippinensis, assembly GCA_013397055.1. NCBI lineage: Eukaryota > Metazoa > Chordata > Aves > Passeriformes > Pachycephala > Pachycephala philippinensis. The sequence goes on from VWZT01000747.1 coordinate 40,339, forward strand.
TACCGAAAGAGTATTTGGGGCATGTTACAGGACATTGGAATTAGGTAACACTAGAAAATGAATCAAACATTAATGGATAGATATGTAGAAATCATATGTTTTATAGTGTAAAGTTGTATTTCTGCTTTGATTTATTGCCCATTTATCCTCCTTTTGTTTGCCTAATTTCCCAAAGGAAAACTCAGCCTGTGACTGTAGCATGCACAGTTTGTAATTTCAGAAATATTTTGTGTGAGAAAACTGATTCAAATTTAGACTTCTTTATTAGAAGAGAAATCTTTGCAGTAATAAAATCCGTTATGAAGAGGATTTTGTTTTGATAAGTCAGTTTTTTACACCTTTCAACGATGAGTAAAGCGTTGTGATAGAATTCCAAGGTAACCTTGTGAAAGTTCATTTTAAAAATACTCAATTTGCTTCAACTACTTTAATTTAGAAACAACAAAACCAAAACCAAGGCTCTGCTGAAATGCTGTAATACTCTATTCATAGAAATCAGACAGTAGCCTAGTGACTTTAGGGTTTGTTTTTTTTTTTTTTTTTTAAGGTTAAGAGATTTAGAAGCCACAGCTCCTCTTTTAGTACAGCTGGAATTCCATGTTGGTTTTTGGTCTTAAAAATGCATGCATGTATTTAAGTTAGGGCATGATTTAAGATAAAATTATAAACAAACAAGTGATAAAATAAGAAAGGCAATTTTAATGAACAGTGTTGTGCACCCATCTCCATAGCTCACATCTTTCAGGTTTCATTATAAATTGCTGGTGTCTGAGAGAGCTTTGGAACTGTGGAAAATCAGCATACTTTTGTGTTTTAATGGCTGTTTTATACGGTAAACCTTTTACTTTTGCAGTGATCTCTTGGTCAACAATGTTGCATGTGTGATTTTTTACCCCTCCTGCTCCATCACTCCTTGATTTCAGCATTGATATCTCCACTGCCACTCTTTGCATTTGTGTTTGCACTTAATGGAGTCTTGATGTTGTTTGCAGTTGTACCACAGAATATGCACTTTAAATAGTAGTAGTAGAATGTAGTTTTCAGTTCCACACATTCTGTTTGTCTTGTCTTCAGACTAATAGCTGTAGTGTTGCAATTAGTGTTTTATGCAGTTTTAATGTGCTTAAAGACTGGTTTTTGGCACAAAATATGATCAAGTACTGACTTTTACATAGTAAAGATATAATAAAAATAATAATAGAAGTAGTAAATAATAGATTTTAGTGGAGTTGGTGATTAAAAGGAAACAAATAACTTGGGATTTAGCTCTTTTGTCCTTCTTCCCAGTTTCCCAGAAAAGCCCAATGTGTAAGGACCAGGTGCTTTGAACTCAAAAGACCCTGATCTAGAGTCTTGTTTCTTCTGATTTCCTCCCCACATATTTCCTCACCATGCAGGAAGCTCCTTTTCATCTTTGGCTTGGAAGGTCCCGAAACTGCAGGTTGTTGGAAGCTGGAGAAACATCCCAAGGAAGTGCTGCTGCGTGCTTGCCAAAGGCGTGTTCTAAGAACAGGATGTTTGCTCTTGGCTGCAGGAGTCCTACTTCCTAAGAATTTCTAGTCTGATTGCAGCAGCTGCAGTTAAGCTTCACTGACAGGGCTTTCAGCACTGCTTTTTCAAGTGTGATGTGGATTTGTGAAGCCACGAGTCCAGCTTCCTGCATTCATACAGGTGGCCAGCTGCCAGCTTCACCTGGGAGGAGAGAAATTGGGGCTTACAGATCCGGGGATACAGGTGTTAAGGGCTGCCTTGGCCATTTTGAGCCTGTTCAGACACTGCTCTTAACCAGACAGTGTTCTCATGCAGTGCTGGTGAACCAGTGCCAAGGGCTATTGAGCTTCTTCCGTCTTCCCTGGAGAAAGAGTATCTGGTGATCTCAGTTGTTGCCCTAATGGCTGTTCTGTGGTTGTTCTGGTTCTCCTCAGCTGGAGCTGCTCAAGGCAGTTGCTCTGAGCTGGTGCACAGGAAGGCATTGGTAGCCACTGATTCCTGTTGAGTTCTTCTGCATCCTCCTTTGGAGGAAGAGCATGGATGGAAAAGGCTGGACTGAATGGACCTGGGCCTTACTTGTGAGCTTACCTTTCCACTGACTGCATTGTCATTAGGGAGTAAATCCTCATCTTGAAGGACTGTCCTTATGAGTAGATCATCCTGGGCAGAATCCCACTCAAGGATATGGAGCACAGTTCTGAGAGGGGCCCTGGATCTGTATATTAGCCTTGCTGTATTGGTGGAGATCAGAGTGTGCTGTCATTGTACACAGGCAACTTTGTATTCATTTTTGAAGCTGTATCAGACTTCATTCCCCAAATTAAAAGCAGGATTTACTAAGAAAAATTCAGTATTTCATGCTACAGTTGTTTCAAGTTACACAGCCTGCAGAATGTGAGGTTCTGTTTCAAAACTAATGAGCCCGATGTTGTGGTGACAGCACCTATTTTCTTAAGGCTCGTGCCCTTGCCACCCACAGTGGCTGCTGAGGATTAAAAATGCTGCAGAAATTCTGAATCTCCCCCATCAGACTGAGGTGAGATGTCAAAAGACATCAGGACCATCCAGTCAAGTTCCTTCAAGTTTCAGTGCTTAACAGCGCTTTGAGTGCCAGTGAGAGCAGCATGGTTCAGTGGCTGCTAGATTAGCACACATTCAAAATCATTAGCGCTGCTATAAATACCGTGAAATAAGCAATGAATGTTGCTGCAGGCACAATAGCATCCAGTTCTGCAGCTGGCCAGAGGTAGTAGTGAAGATCCACCAATAACGGGCCTTTGACTTCAATTTCAAAGGAAGTAATATTTTTTAAAATAATGATAGAGGTTCATTGGGGGTTTTTTCCCCTCCAGTCTTGAATGTGAGCTGTAAAGGGATGGAGATTTGATCCTTAAGTTGTTGCTATTGAACTGGAGTTACTTGTTTTGTCTTGGTTATCTACCTAATAGTATAGTAGATGATGTTTTATGTGTTCAGCAAAGAATGTAATTCTATAAAAAATAGTTATCCCTCACTGCGGAAAAGCAGCCATTTCTGCTTTCCTTTGGGCAGCGTCTGTACCAGGAATTTAATTTCAAATTTTGAATATAAATCCTCAAAACTGTTTTTCAGTAGCTCAACTCACTGGCCCTGCATGCCACTATACCTAGGTGTCATGCACGGTATCCCTCAGACCCCGAGTCCCAAGCAGCTGGATCATGAGCTTGTATTTGAGTTGTGTAGGCATACAAAAGAGAAGTGTTTGTGTGCCTCTCTCACCTGCATTCTTGGCTTCTCAGGTGTCTCCTAGAGCATCTTTACCAGGTTTCTACCATTCACCCACTGCTTTTTGTAATAGTGTGGCTAAACCAGCCTATTGGATTGTGTGGGATGTAAAAAGCCTTCATGCGAATTTAAATTGGTGTCCCGTCTTTTGTGAGGACTTGAATTGCCTCCCTTACTTCCCAGGGTAATAGCATAACCACTGATCTGTAGGGCACATTTTGTCCATCTGAACAATACAAGCAGTGCAGGAGATTGATCCAGGTCTTTTATGTCACAGGTAGGGTACTTTAACACTGCATCTTAAGTAAAAGCAAGGGCTTTTGCTCCACCACCATTCCGCATTCATCGTATGGAAAAGTATTAATTTTGATGAAGCTTCATGGAACTGTAAATCCTGAGGGGGGATCTGAGAAGAAAACACATTTCCTGTTATGGTGAACTTGGGAAGCTCAGAACCTGTGGCTTAGGCGGCTTTTGTTCTTTGTTATTTTCTGCTGTTGACTTGAACTGACAGCTGCTCATCAAAGCCCTGGATACCTAAAGCCCTTATGTTGTCTTTGGATCCTAGCACCTCCATAGCTATAACTCCTAATAAGTGGTAGATCCCATAATTGTTGCGAGTAGAACAGCCCATTACAGTTTGTAAGTCCATCCCAGGAGCTCTTTTAGAATAGTTTTCAGAAGGTTCTTTTCAACTTTGTTCGTGTCTTTCAGACTTCTGAAACCATGAGCAATATCCAACTTCATGTTTCTTGCATAAAACATATTTCAGAATGTTCATATGTATTCCACTAATATGTGCTTAAATTTTAATTTGTGTTAAGAGGGGTTTTTATTTGCATCCAGCAGAAATGTGTGGTCTCTTATTGTATTACATTGTCATTAAGATGCTGTGATATTGTTCTGAAATTCAGAATTTCGTGTCAATTTCTGCAGAGGTTAGTGCTTGTATTATCTTAGAAAAATATTCGACTTTAGTTATCATAAAGACATTAAATGTTTTATTTTCTGCCTTTCCTATTGCTTACATTCAATATATATTTGTATTTTAGAAACCATTTTGTCAAAGTACATCTACGGCCTCTGTCTTCAGAGGAGATTCAAACTATCCATCAAAAAAAATTTGTTCCTATGGCATCAAGGCTCCGGTTTATTCCCAAACCAAATGGATTGAGACCTGTAGTAAAAGTGTGCGATGTTGTTGAACCACGAGCACTCAGCAGGGAAAGCAGAGAAAAGAAGGTTTTTATTTTCTTCATTGTTTTATGTGCATTTGATGCTGGTAACTAATAAATGGAGTAAGGATTTTTGTTACGTAAAACTAGTTTTAGCATGGTGGACTGTAACGTTCTAATCAGAATGGCTGAACAGGTCTGTTGCAGCTTAGCTTCTCCCTTCCCATTGCTTAATTACCACAAGCCTCCAGTTCCAGAATCACAAACTTCTGTTTGCAAACCTGTCTTAAGAAAATGAGCCCAATAGAATGACACAGCTTGTAAGGTAATCCAGGTTTTTTGCGATGGATGAGTCTGGCCTGTTGGGATTTGCCTGAATACTGATAGGTGCATGTTGGTCTGTGAAATTGTCTGTGGAGCCAGTGAACAGTGGTCAGCTGGGTGCCTTACAGAAGAGGGTCTAAGGAAGGGCAAGGAAGCTGGAGCAAGCACAGGAGAGAGATAGGAAGGAAGCTGAGAGTGATTGCAGTGTGGGAACAGAGACAGAACACTCAGTGCACAGAATAATCTATTTAACAGGGCAGTTAACCAGAAGACATAGTGGCAGCCCAGTTTCACCATCTTGCATGGCTGCTTTAATTGCTTTTCCTTAAGGCTGAGTCTCATTCACAAGATTGAATGTTCCCCAAATAGCTGAGGTGTCAACAGCTTCTTAGCACTTACTGTTCAGACTATGTGATCGCAGACCAGATGAAAAGAGCATCAGCTATAAGCACATAATATTCCATATTATGGTGTTTACAGAGCTAATCAACCTGCACGACTTCAGTGCTGCTCTGATGTGCTTTACTGTCCCCACAGCTGAGTTAAATCTTTGCTCAATTACTTGGATAAAGCACCTCCAGAGGCCCAGGTGATGGTGCAGCTGGAATTAACGTAAAATCTGAGAGCACACCTTCTCTTTGCTGTTCTAGATGCTGTCATTACCTCCAGCAGAGAGATTGAATGATATTTAAGAAGTTATTTTCAGATCGATGGTGGCTTATTTGCTGGCATTTATCAATTTATCACTGTAACTATTACACACAATTATCTTGATTTCCAAGAGTCAAGTATAGGAACAAAAACATTTTCCATAGAATTTAACTGTACCACAAAAAAAATCTCTGAGACTGTTTTGTCGCTTTGAAGTAGTTACTGCAGTGATACTCAGGCTTTCTGAAAGCTTCAGTTGAACAAAATAATATAGTAAATACATAAATGTAATCTCAAACTTCATGTATATTTGTAATCTTTGTGTTTCACAGAATTTAATGTCTTTCAGCATAATTTAAGGTGATTCTCTTTGGTCTCTTTAGATGAATCATTACAACACTCAACTAAAAAATCTGTTTAGTGTGTTAAGTTATGAACGGACTGTAAACACCAGAGTTTTAGGCTCTTCAGTGTTTGGGAAAGATGATATCTACGAGAAATGGAAGCAGTTTGTTACAAAGGTTCTTCGATCTGGTGGTGAAATTCCTCATTTCTACTGTGTAAAGGTATGTATTTTTAATTACATATTCGAACTAACTTTTCAAAACCAGCTTGTGCAGATACTTTTATAGCTGTATTAGCTGTGACCTGACTGCATAATTATTTCTTTTTCTAAATAAAATTTTGTGCGTACCTGACAGACTCTGGTTAGTTTTTTGATGGGGGTGGTTGCTTTCTGTGGATGGGTGTCCCTGCAGTAGAGCTTCCTTTATTTGAGTGTTTTTCTGTCCATCTTTTTGTCGTTTAGGAGCTCCTGCTTCTATCCATGCACTGAATTTTTTGCTGTTATATTTAGCTGGGTGAAAGATACAAGCTCAGATAGGCTTTTGAGCCATATGAAAACCAGAAAAAATGTTCTGTGTGCATTTGAATAAATTCACTGTCTCTTAAAAAATTGGTCTTTTGTATCTCAGTATCATTAGTTTCTGTTGAAAATGAACACACAACTTCTGGTTGGTGTCTTTCCAGTAAGTTTCTTCTCCCACTTGGAAAAAATCAGTGCTTGTTGTAGCCCACTGTTTGAAGGAGTTTGTTCTTCACACTTTTGTCAGTTCTGTCTAGCAGGCAACATTTTGTGTTTGATTTCAAGTCATAGTTTTGAACTGGGGCAATGTATGCAGAAATATGTAAATTACACAGATTTATGTATATTATAGGGGGGCTCCTTTCTCATCTCTCATATGTCGCTTGTCATCCTGCCCTGAAATAAGTTCCATAATTTTGTCTTGTTATCTTTCAAGCCAAAAGGTCATGTCATTGACATAATTTGTATTACAATAATCCTAAGACTGTTGCTTCTACAGAAAGTTTTCAGGTTCTACTATGACAAGTAAAAGCAGAGGTAGGTTTCCAATATGAGGTTTGGGAAAGGTAAAATATATAGGTTTGCAGCTTTCCAAAAGTCTTAAGATGTCATCTCCGTGGCCATATGGTGAGGAAAGTTTCTTAAAATATTTAAACATAAAGTATCAGCTAGTAACTTAAATGATTGAGGGTTCAGTATTACATTTAAGGTTGCATATGGTATAATCTTCTGTTAATAAGAAGAATTATGCTAAAACTGGTGATTTGGATCTTCTAAGGGAGTACTCGAGTGGGGGAAGCAGACAAGCGGTGAGTTTTTATTTTGTCACAAATTTGGCCTGAATGATGCAATATTTTTACTCCCATGTGATCTGTCCTTCAGCCTTGCTTACCTACTACAGCAATATTTTTTTTATACTACCACAACGTTTACAGCAATATTGCTGAATACGTAGTGGAAGATATTTCTTCTGTTTCAGGCTGATGTGTCCAGGGCTTATGAAAGCATTCCTCACAATAAGCTTGTGGAAGTGATTTCGCGGGTCCTGAAGCCTGAGAAGAGAACTGTGTACTGCATACGGCGCTATGCTGTGATTATGATCACCCCAAGTGGAAAAGCCAAGAGGGTCTATAGGAGACATGTATGACTTCCTGATTTCTTCTGCTTGCTGTTGTAAACGTATTTTGGTCCAAGGAGAGTTCTTCCTTTATGGCTTTCTTTAGTCACAATTTGAATTGGTTAAGTACTTAATAAACCCTTTTTTACTACTGTTAGATATTTTCCAGAGGTAGAAAGGTTTCTTTTTTGTCCATACCTTTTAAGGTTTTTACTCACGATTAGTAAAAATCAAGATAAATGTGTCGTGGAAATAGAGATTTTTTGAGTGAGACATTTCATTTTAACAGGAGAAGAATTGTTGGATTAAAATAATGCTATGAGGCTGGTCCTTTGACCTCCACTGAATAAAAAAGTCAGTTACTGAATTTTTTACTGCTTTCATGATTTATTTCTTTACAATTTAAACAATTACACAGGTTTCTACTTTCAAGGACTTTATGCCAGACATGAAGCAGTTTGTGTCCCATCTTCAGGAGAATTCTTCATTGCAAAATGCAATAGTAGTTGAACAGGTAAGTATTGTGAGGCTTCTTTTCAACTGAAAAAGAAAGAAGAATTAGAGTAAGATTGCGATTTTTACTTGTGTGTACATATTATGTGGTTACATTACCTCTTTTCTAGTTAACCATCACCTTCTGTAGAAAGACTTCTGTCAAGTCTTCTTTGATGTTTGTAACAGGCTCTCAGTGTTCAGTGGGAGGGGTGCACCAGGCAAGAAATCTGGCAAAAGGTCCTTCTAGATTTGTCCCAGATTTTCTCATTACTGTCTCAAACTTTCATTTTAACCAGTGTTGTGTTTTCCTTTCCTAATTTCATTGTTTCTCGCAACAGTTCTCAAGTGAGAAATTAACTGTCTAGTAAAGAAGGGCTTCAACACTTGCTATCTGCAAAACATACAGAAGTAAGAATGAGCAAAATGTATTATAAGCCAAGTAGCTAAGGATGTGGCATCTTGACTTATACCTGTCAAGGTTGGTGAGAATGAACTCTTCTTTAGGGGAGTTAAGTGCAACACAAACAAGATCAACAAAGTTTTTGTTTAAAGATTGTCTTGCTTTCAGTGAGTTAAAGTATGGTTAAAAATTACATGTATTTTAAATTTACTCCAACTAGTGCTTTGTTGCAAGAAGCAGGCATCCTTCTGTTTTAATTCTTGTGATACAAGTGTTTGTTCTCAAGACTTCTTCTGTGCAAGGAGCATGACAAAGGCATAGAAATAGGTGATATGCTCAGTCTTTTTCTATTATGGAATCATGGTGTCCCATAATAACAACCTACAGGATTTCCTGAGCATCAAATGAGCAGACAGGTATGTTCTTTCAGGCTAATAATTCCTCTTTAAATTTTTCTTTTCTAAACCTGGCAATGGAAAATGACAAAGTTGACAAAAGATAATTTATACAAGTAAAACGATCTTGTGTATCTTTGGACATGGGAGTAGAATATATGGTGTGGCTGGTGTACAATTCCAGTATCCTACAAAAATAAGAAAGTCTCATGAGTACCTGGATGAAAATGGAAACTAGCTGGATCTCTCATGTATAAGAACATTTTTTTAATTTTTTCAAAGTGATTTAGAGAACTGTGCTAGATATTGCATGAACAGCAGCATTCTATTTAAAACTATTTTACATTTGAAAACAATTTGTGTGTTATTATTTTTAAAGAATAAAGTATTTTGAGAAAAGTGTCATGTCAGGCCAGTTGTCTGTACCACAGGTAGATCACATTATCTTTTCAATGCAAGTAAGCATGGTCTTCCATGGCTCTGTCAAAAGTTGAGTGCATTTGTCTGCTGTCTCATCTATGCAAGTAATAAGTAATTCTATTTTAATTTGAATGAAGTAGTTGTTAAAGTTATTTAAATTGTTGTAAATGGACTTTTTTATCAAGGTTTTTAACAAACTGTTCCATAAATATTGGGTGTACAGTCATGCATGGAAGTGTTGGTAATACCTGGCAAAGTATGTGTTCTGCAGCAGAATGGGCAAGTAAGTGTATCTCAACTTGGAGAATCGTAAAGACCATGATGGGCAGAAATTGTCCTACAGGATAGAAAATGGCCAAGAGAGAGGTCTTATACATTGTAATAATCCAATATATTATGCCAGCACTTTTAAAAGTGGGTTTAGATGTTATAGTTGATTTCTCCTAACAGAAAACAAAAAACCCCCAATATCCAACAAAAAATTAACTTGTTGGATGTGAGCATCTTTTTAGTATGTATGTTCAGATCCTGGCTTTAGGGTTTATCTTTTCACTTACTTAGGGATTTGAGCTGCTACAGTCTACTTTTTTAAAGATTTCTGCATGTCTTCAAAGTTGTGTATTTTTTGTTTGAAATCTTTGTTTTGTCACTTTTCTAGAGCTTAACTTTCAATGAGACAAGTTCCAGCCTGTTTAATTTTTTCCTTCAAATGATACATAACACCATCCTGGAGACTAAGAACAGGTAAAAAAGAAATTAGTTATTCTTTGTATAGCATGCTTGGTTTGTTTGTTTTCTGTTAAGAGGATCCCTTTAATTGCCTCCGGAGACTTTTGATAGCTGTCTTTTAAAGATTTCTGTTTCATGTTAATTTGAAATTTGCGTATCAGTTTAAGCTCCAAAAAAGCATGATGAGTTTAGAATCAAATTTATATTGAATAAAATTTCTCTTTCCTACCCTGGATGATGTTAACTATACACAATGCATTATTCCATAGAATATGGAATAACCTTCATAATGTATTATTCCATAGAATGTGGAATAACCTTCATTTAAAACTGCAAGTGTAATTCAAAAGGAAAATACTTTAAAATGGTGGGATCCATAGTGGTGAGCAAAAGCAAGAGTAACATCCAAGCAGTCATGCAAAAACCTTGTTAGTCATTTCTCTGTAGTGGAAAATTAACCCTTTTCTGCATAGTTTTGCTATTTGGCAAGTTGCAATAAAAATAAAAGGCAATAGCAACAGGAATTAAAATTATTGGCAACTCCAAGATAAAGAATCAGATGTTACAGAAGGTAGTAATGCAGATTTCTTCTTGTGTTGGTAGAGAGACTGACTTGGAATTTATATTTTGCCTCTAGGTGGCAAATGTGCACCATGTCTAAAAAAGGAAGTACTTACAGAAAAGCTTTCAAGGAGTCAAATAGAAGAGTGTTTATAGTTTTTTCTAGCATTCATGCTTACTCTCCCTTTGGCAGGATCATAAGAATGCTCTTATGGCATACTTTAATAATGACTAACCAACATGAGTATGTTTCATGGAATTTTAATGGTTTCAAAGAAAGCACACCCTGACAAACCCAGCTTCATACATTTGAATTCAGTAACAACTTGACTGAAAAATTCTGTTTGTCCTGAAATGAAATTACTCCTTGTTCTTGTTTGTCCAAAAGAACCCCCTTAAGTTTAGTAAGTAAATAGATTCTCTTTCTCAAAAAAAATATCACAATTAGTCAACATTAACTTGATGTTTTGAAAAAAATGCTGATAATTGAGCTGTAAGGTACCTATAAGAAATCTTTTAATACCATTTGATATGTTTATCAAAAGTCTGTAAGTAAATAAAATTACTGCAAGGAGAATTTTCAGATGACTCAAAATACAGGTACGATCAGTGCTCAAAAGTAGAATGTGGTCTGAATTCATTTTCTTCAGCTTCACCAAGTCATTCATGTAGCAGTAATGAAATGGACATTATAGTATCTCACTGCTTCAAAGAAGTGTTGTGAAAATAATTCCCATGGGTTTTGTAAGCCATACCCATTTGGTTGCTGCCAGCATAGAAAATTCTCCTAGTGCACTTTGCTTCGTGTACGAGAACACTTCTCTTGAAGCTGTCACAGTAACATAAGGAATTAAAAAATGTAATGAAGGATGTGTCTGCAGCAGAAGGAGGCCTTGGTGTTTGAGATCAGTTATACAACTTCTTTCATTTAATGGCAGTTGTCTCCTGGAGTTTGTTAATATGAAAGGAATATGTGTATTAGTGGGGGGTTTTTCACTGTTAAAGTTCTAGATCTGTATGTAGATTCTTAGAAGAAAGAACAAAAAAAAATTAAAGCTAACTGGCAAACATATAGCATATTTCTTATTGAAATTTACACTTGGAAAAAAAAAGAAATATTTAACAGCTGTTGTGATCTTGTTGCATGTTTTGATTTTTTGTTTTCTTTTATTCTTTGGTAGGTACTACTTACAGTGCTGTGGAATTCCGCAGGGCTCCATTTTGTCAACCTTACTTTGCAGCTTATTCTATGGAGACATGGAAAACAAATTGTTCAGTGAAATACAGAAGGATGGGTAGGGATGCTTTGTTCTGTGCTCTGTTGCAGTATTTCATAATACATAGTATATGTGTTAGTCTTTTTCTCTGATGTTTAATTTTGAATTTCAAGGATTTTCAACTTCATTAGGAGTGTGGTGCACACAAACATCTCCGCAGCTTTAGTGAAACTGTGGTTGTTTCTTGGGAGAATTTCCCTGTTACGAGATGGGCCAGAAAATGCTGAGAAGCTTTCCTATATCTTTGGTAGGAGATTTATTCTTAGAAAGATCCCCGTATTTAGGGATGCTGTAAAGAGTCTGACAAGCTGCTCTTGTACTAATGAAAAGTTTATGGTTCTGTCTCGCTCATTCCCACATCATCTGTGGTGTTTTCACCTCAAACAAGATGAGATGTTTGTTACAGACTTTCTGATACTCCAGGCTTCTGCCTGAGGGCTTTCCAATCCACTGTTGGTAAATCTTAATATTTTGTCAGCGTCTCAACTTTATAACAGATTTGTTATGAAGGATGTTGGTTCTTTTTGAAGCCTTTTGTGACTTTTGGTAAATATTCTCAGCCTTTGTGCCCTGCATGTGCTTGGCTCCTTAGGAGCTTGACAGAAAACTAGCCTGATAAAAGCTTGGCCTCTTTATTAGCTGTAAAAATTTTGAGCTTCCTTTTACCTTTGTATGAACAGATCCCCAACTGAGTCCTGGATTAGGGTATTTAGTTATGAGCTGGACCCTGAAACTTGTTTGTGTTCAGACATCTCCCTTCATTGCTGTGAATTCTTTCCAAAGAAAGAAAAAAGAACTGTGGGAATACTCCAGATAGGTGCATCTGTCTGGTGTCTCTCACCGGCTTGCCAGGTGTCAAAATTTTAAACGGTTCCCTACAACAGTAGTAGAGTTCTTACAGGCTTGAGGATGCTCTGATGATGTGAGTCTGAACACTGTTGCTTTCAGAGAGTGTTGTTTATGGAACTGAAATTATGAAAGTGATTCAGAGGAGCACACTCTTTAATGTAGCAGCGGTCTTTATGTAGAGCAGATTTTAGAGTGTTGCTTAGATGTCTGTTGAATGATCTTGATAATTTCATTTGTCCTTTGAATCAGAAGTATAATGTCGCTGTTGACTTGGCTGAGCCAAGGTGCAGCTGATCTGATCAAAGTGATGAGAGTACTCTTGCTGTACATCATCATCTCCAGAGCTACTTCTCTGTGATCTGCTAGGCAGGATTTACCAGAAAGATACGGGCATGCTTGGGGTATGAATGCTGTTGGAAAAGAAAATTCCAGCCTTTACAGTGGTAGATGGTATTCTGTTTTACATTCAAGCTATAGCTTCATAAACAAGTTATTGCGTGGTAAGTGAAGATAGAGTTGGAGCCCATCAAGAATCCACTTGTGTACCTGGTCTGGCACCTCTTTTCCTTGTCTTGTAGAGGAAGATACTGCAAATTCTCCCTTGGAAAAGTGTAAACCCCTGTATCCAGGGAAGCCAGTGTGGAATAGTTTGTGTGTTGTAAATTCCTTCATGTTTCTTCTAGCCAGTCTCATTGCTTTTTTATTTTATTTAATTTTTTCATTTATGTTTAGGAAAGAAGCAGAACTGAGTATCTCTTAATGAGTCTCGATTTGGAGTTCATATCAGCCTCTACCATCTTGTGAATTAAAATAGGCACATTGTTGCTCTGAAGTGTATGAAAAAACTTTGAAAAGATTACGTATTAAAAATCTAACATTGGTTTCTTCTTGATTACAGAGTCCTAATACGTCTTATTGATGATTTTTTGCTGCTTACACCACATTTAATGAAGGCAAGGACCTTTCTGAGGTATGCTGTTAGAGACAGAGTCTTCAAAGTAGTAAGCATTATTACCTTTTACGTAATTCTTTTCCATTTTTATGCTCCTAGGTGTATTTGTTTATGAGTTAACAATCAAGGGCTATTTTGGAGTCCTTGGTAGTAGCCTGTGCTTGGGAAGAATCCTAAAGCTACATTCTTGATAGCCAGTTAACGATCTGTTGCAGTTCACATGGTGGGGAATTCCTGCTTAAGTTTAAATTAGGGACCTACCTACTAAGCTTGGTGGAGCTTCAAGCAAAAATTAGTGTTGCAGGCTAACCAAAGCAGCTGACAGTTGTCTTTTAAAACCATTTTCCCTCAAATTTTTAAGATATCTTATTTACATTCTCCAAATGTTTTTACTGGGCACTTACCCTGCTGCTTTCTGTTCCCTGGGAAAGAATGCAGCTCTTGTCTGATCCAATATTGCTAAGAATTTTCTGGTCATTAACATTCCATGATGAGTATCTGAAGATCCCACTAGCATGGTAGTATGTAGTTCACACAGAAGTTCTAAACCAGTAATTCATTATTGTGCTTCAGAACTACCTTTTCTTTAAAAATTGAATCCTAAAGAGGCTCCTGGTTACCGCGGATAGGAGTGTACAGTCAGTCCTAGGGGAGTTCTGCTGATGCCAGAGTCAATTTAAAGGATCCAAAGGACAGGTCTTGAAGAAAAGCTTAGCATCTGCAGTGTAGTCAGTGGCATCATGCTTTTCAGTAGTCAGAAAAATGCAGCTCTGTTGTGAGCCTGAAAGGGGATGGAGCAGTCAGTTAAGTACAGTTTGAAGTATAATTTGTGTGAAATAGTGGATAGTGTACTTTGAAGACTTCATTTGTCCTCATTTCCTTATCAGAACAGAAAGAAATTTCTGGGGATCTGTGGGTTTACAGTTCTGGAAACGATAAATCAAACTAACAGTGAGTGCCTCAAGATATTAATCTCTACAACATCTTTCAGCATGATGTCACTTGAGTAGCAGTGCAGATATTGTCCTTCTTGCCCTTTGAAGTTGTCTTCATCTTTGTTCTATATCAACTCCTGCACCAGCTGTGTTGATTTTCTGTAGAGAAGTAGTCTTTTCTGTGAGAGGTTTCCAGAAGTGTTTACAGATCCTATGAACTCTCTGCCACAAATGGAGTAGTAACAGTTTTTCCTAATGTAGTGTTAGAATCAGGGGACTCAATAAATTAGTTTTGAGGAGACAGCATTACGACTATGACTCCCCATGAAGAAGAGCCTACCTCTTCTTCCCTTTAAAAGGATGAAGCATGCACATAAGTACATTGCCAAGTAAGACAAATTGCTGCTTGTCAATGATAATGCTGATCCAATATGTAGCAGGTAATCAGCAGGCATTCTGGCAGTGAAAACATTCTTAGGGAAAACGTTCCTCTCAAAGTTCAAAACCTTTCATAAAATAAATGAGGTCCCTGTTATATGGATTCTCCTTGGTTCTGTTAACTTCCGAAAACAGTAACTTGTCATCTCTCTTTTTACAGTGATTTTGATCTCAGAGGTTTCTGTGAGTCTGGTTTATACAGTTTGTCTCAAGTGTTTCATGGCTGAAGAGCTTAAATTTGCATTAATCTGTAAATTTTTTTCTCCATTATCCTCAAGTTTATTTATTTTATGTGTTTATTTACCTCTAATGTCTTCACTTCCTTCATTTCTAGCTGTGTTCCTTAACCTAAAGAGTTGGCTGTGGTTCCCTTTATTCTTTGATTTCTGCCCTTTTGTTCAAGATCTTGTGTCTTGCAGCATGGCGCCAGTTTTTGTCTGCTTTGCTGGGGGGGGGGGGGGTTTGTNCTAACTGTTTATATCTGTTTTAGGACTCTAGCAGCAGGTATTCCTGAGTACGGCCTTTTAATAAACCCAAATAAGACAGTGGTGAATTTTCCTGTTGATGATATCCCAGGATGTTCCAAATTTAAACAGCTGCCAGATTGTCGTTTGATCCCGTGGTGTGGTTTGTTAATAGATATAAAAACACTTGAGGTTTACTGCGATTACTCCAGGTAAATAGAGCTGTGTACTCCAGTGGCAGCTTTACGGTATCTCGTACATAGTGGGAGAAGCACAAGGGTGTCTTGGGAGTGGTGTACTGGAATTAACTGCAAAATAGATTGGGTTTAATTTGGTATAGACTAGGGGGATGAGCAATCCTTTCAACATCAGAGGTGTTCTCTCTGGTACACGTCAGGTGGGAGTGTATGTGTTGGGAAGAGAACTTCTCTTTAAACTAGCAACCTTGACCACTTACACAACACAGTCTGAAGTGGCATAGAGCTCAGGACAGGATAAAATACCCTACTGAAAAGTTCTGTAGACCCTTTACATGAACTATAGAGATGGCATTAGACATTTGCTAAAGCTTGAAAACAAAGAGCTGTTTAAACTCAAGGATAATATTGCTGCATTATTGACCGTTTTTAGTATAAACACACCTTATGCATTTATTAGGAGGAGGTTTTCCACCAATAGGGTGGTAAAGTTCTTCAGTAGTTTTCCGAAACAGAAAAGTTTGGTCGTTTTAGGAAAAGAATTTATATGGCATGGTTTCCCATAGTAAAGGACCAAAATCAGCAGCCAAAGAGATTTATTCTCTGAGTTCTAGAAAGAAACAGTTTATGTTGTTAAGGGTATTGATGCTACTGGTCTGGGAGACACAAATCAGAATTAAAAAAATCATAGAATTGTTTATGTTGGAAAAGACCTTTAAGATCGAGTCCAGCCATTAACCCAGCACTGCCAAGTCCACCACAGTGTTTGTTACAAGGCTTTGCTTTTGATAAGCTTGACCTAAGTAGCTGGAACATCAGGGTTGTTCCAGGAACTAAGGTGGCTTCAAGCCTAAGCTCCTTCATTGCATGGATCATAGATAAGATGATTGTCAGTGGAGTAATTAATAATGTTCTGGCTAGACCATGCATTTAAGAAATACATTTAGTTTGTTTTTAAGGTTATTGATTTGGCTTTTTTTAGCAAGGTGAATTTTTCAGCCCTGAGTTACTGAAGTCAGCCCGTAGCTAATACCCTTAATGCCACAGGGCCTAGTCTCCTTCAACATTGAACTTAATTATGGTCATCTTTTAGCTACTGGCTTATTGATTAGCAGGAAATCTCTGTAACATGGGAAGTTAAATGAGGCTTACTTTACAGAATTTAATTTAGTCTATTAGCTCATGGAGTTTTAACTACTTTTTTTTACTTCTTTTTTCTAGTTATGCATGTACCTCTATCAGATCAAGTCTTTCCTTCAACTCAAGTAGAACAGCTGGCAGAAGCATGAAATACAAACTGAGTGCAGTCTTCAGACTGAAATGTCATGGTTTATTTATTGATTTACAGGTGGGAATATGAAAAAGGACGTTTGGCAATATTATGATTAGTGATGAAGAGCATTAAAACCTCTTTGAGTTCTAGCATAAAGAAATTTATTTTGAGAGGAAATCCACGTAACCTGGAAATGTTGACATCAAATAAAATGTAGGGTCTTCCAGAAGTGATCCATCACAACATTGTTAACTTAGTTGCATTAAAGAAATCTGTAAAGTTTAGCATAAAATGTTTTTTGTCTAGATCTTCAACAAATGCTATTACAACACTAAAATATTCTCATAGCTCTGTTTCTGTTCTGTTCTAGATCAACAGCGTTAGAACAGTTCTTATTAACATCTACAAGATATTTTTACTCCAGGCGTACAGGTAGGTCACTGTCTCCTGAAGTAGGTGTCAATATTTCATTACTCTCTCTTGACACATGGAGGAGCTATGAATTAGAAAAAAGTGCCACGTAAGTGTGCAGTGTGTGTATATATATATGTGTGATATGTGCAGTACTAAATGTCAGTAGTAGGTCAAGTTATTCTTGTTTCAACATTATTCTTAAGTAATACTGTTAGGTTTAGGATACAGGAATATATTTGATGTAAGTGATACTTCACCAAATGGATTTTCAGTGTCTTGGTCTTGACAGCTGACCTCAAGATAACCAGTCTGT
Source organism: Pachycephala philippinensis (assembly GCA_013397055.1). Taxonomy (NCBI): domain Eukaryota; kingdom Metazoa; phylum Chordata; class Aves; order Passeriformes; genus Pachycephala; species Pachycephala philippinensis. Next base: position 57,838 of record VWZT01000747.1, read on the forward strand.
TTTGCTTCAGGAGTATGACAATAAGCCTTATTAACCATTTTATATTTAGATCAGTTAAATATTAGCCAGTTTATATTTAGAACTTTGTATCTGTTAAAATCATATAGAACTTTGACCAGTATAACTTGAGGTAAAGTGAGGTTTCATTTTATCAAGTTAATTGTAGTTTCTTCTTGCTGACAACATTTTAATTGCTCCTTAGCTGGTAATATCTTGGTATTTGTGAGCTGGTCTTGATCAGCAGAGGAAGTGAATGTTTTAAACAAAGATAAGGGAAAGAAATCGAAACTGATAAGCAAGTTGGAAGAAAATACTGAACTCTGTACATTGAAAACTTTGAATGATTGGCCACAGCAAGTAATTGGGTTTTTGTTTTGACACAGAAAATTTGTGAGAGGTCCTTCACTCTTCACAGGACTCAGATGTTGCTCTTTTGCTATGCTCACACTTCTTTTAGTTTTATTCTTAAATTCGTCTTAGTCCACATTCAAGCTGTATTCTTTGTCCAATAAGTGTAATTGGGTTTGTCTAGTACAGCACTGATGTGTCCAGCTCTTAAACTTTAGTGTTGTGGGTGATTTAAGATTTTTCTCTGATAGCTATGATCACTTAGTTACTTCTGTTTGGTTTTATGGTAACATTCTAACAATGGCCTTTATATGTTATTTAAATAACTGTCCACCATGATAATTGCATGTCAGGTTAATTCAGCCAAAGACCTGCAATACAGCATGGTACTTAGGTTTATCCTTTAAAGATTGAAAATGCCACAGCCTTTTTAAGTGATTGCAATATGCTGGGTTAATTTAATAAACAAGTATATACATTGTTGATAAATTAAAAATCAACATTGTAATTGGCTATATTCAGCATAAGCAGGATTATAATGCCAGAGTCTGAAGGTAAAAAAAAGTCAGCAGTTTTAAAATAGTTTCAAACAGATGTAAGGAAGCATATGATACAAATAATTTCTATAGAGTTGGCTTCCAAATAGGCAAAGGAAGGAGTATCCTGGTCTGTGGAATCATTTGGAAGTCTGTTTTCCTGCATACCTGAGCAGAATTTATTGGAGGGTTTGCTTTGTTTTTTCTTCCTCTCACACTCTGTCGTGTGGGTGTTCTCTGGTGGCATGGTCTGTGATACGGAATTGGTGACAATGTGTAGTTTAATTTTCCCTGCACGTGACACAGTTGCTGTCCTCAGAGGAAAATTCTGTTACCAAGGCAGATGCCTTTAAGATCTTCTTTCAGCATAAAATTTAGAAAAAAACATCATATTTGTATGTGTATATATGGGAGAGGTGTCATGCAATAACAGTGTTGATACAGCTAAAGACTGTTGGGTGCTTTTAAATGTTGCATAGTGCCTAAGATGTGTGGTCATAATTTCACTTGAAATTGCAAATGACTTTTGATTAAATAGGCTGTTTTTGTGAACAGGTTCCATGCCTGTGTTCTCCAGCTTCCATTCAACCAGCAAGTTAGAAATAATCGTCCTTTCTTCCTAAGGATCATCTCTCAGACTGCATCATGCTTCTATGCTATCCTGAAAACAGTAAATGCAGGTATAGGATGTTAATCGCAATGAAGTGGTGGGTTTGGGGTTTTTTTCAGACAAATAAGAAATCTTGAATGTGCAGTCTGATGGTGTCATTTTGGGATAAAGATCAGGAATGAATATCGGGAAGTGCATGATAAGAATCACGGTGCATTTTTCTTCTTAAGCTCAGTTTTCTGAAGATTGTGGTTCAGGCACTGTTTTTTAGTTTTTCTGCTGATGTATGAGACTTCATTGACTACACAGGTTTCTAGTAAAAAATCCTGGGGTGATTTTATAGAAAGAGAGGAGAGATCAGACATACTTCTTAATGCTCATCATTTTCAATTAAATTATTTTTCTTTTCTATCTCCAGAGGTTGCTGAAGGTAACAAAGGTGTATCTGGCACGTTCCCTTTTCAGGTAGCAGAATGGCTCTGCTACCATGCCTTCACTGTCAAACTGTCAAATCACAGACATGTTTACAAATGTCTGCTTTCAGCCTTAAATGTCAGTAAGTATTCAGCTATTTTTACAATTTTATCTATGGTTAATTGTAATAAAACTTAGAAACCAATGGATTTTTAAAGTTTTCTAATCCTAAAATATTGTTCTCAGAGGTACATTAACGATCTTTCTGATTTTATTCAAATTTACTAAGCATAAGTAGGCAGATTAAAATGTTTCTCAGCACTGCATTTTCTAGAGCCTTATTCTCACAGGACAATTGATGCTTGGCACTCAGTAAGCTTGTACAGTTCAGAAGGCTTAATAAGATGGGGTTAATCATGTAAGTATTCTCAGCGGGTTTAGCTAAATGAAATATAAATTCTCAAGATTCTGTTTTTAAAAATGTAGATTAACTGGCAGCTAAATAAACTCCTCCCACAATTTAAACTCTTACCCCAAAAAAAAGTCACCAGGGTCACTTGGAAACAGAAGCACTGGCTGCACTGCAGGTGTGTTCTTGTAGAGTTGTGGTGTTGGCCTCTTACACTTCTGTATGGTGAAAGAAGCTGTCCGTGTCCCTGGCCCTGGGGGAGCTCTCTCCTTAAGCATTTGTGCAATCTGCCTGCAGGCCAGCCACAGAAATAATAGAATTTTCAGTTTTAAGGTATTAAAAATGGACAGCAAGAGGTTTTCCTGAAGCAGCCAGTACTGTTGATGAATTTAGCTGCGGTGAAGTCCAGGCTCTTGATGCTAACTCTGTAATTTGCACTCTGAATGAGTCATTGCTTGGGCAGTTTTGTTATGCAAGACCAAGAAATTCTTGAGTCTCATTCTGGAGTAACACCTATTTGGTTTGAAATGTATGATAAGCTTCCTTTTGATAGCTGCATTGAGGTCCAGTGCCCCAAAAAGAGAGCAGATGTGCTTTTGGAAGGAAGCCTTTCCTTCCCATATCAAAGGCTTGCAGCAACGCCTGAGTGCAGTCTGATTTTTGGTGGTGCAGTGGGAAGGTATCAAGATGACACGTAAACTTTTACAGGAAACAAACTGATGGTTGGGATTTTACCTGCTACTTTCTTGAGAGCTACAGACTTTCTGTATGGAGCAGGATTACAACAGCCTTTCCTTGGGGAGCTCCTTCTCTGAGTTACTCACAGACGCCAAAACCAGAGGCCCCAAATCTGCTCACTGCTGCTGAGAAGTCCCAGGGCAGGACTGCTTGCTTCACTTGGAGGGGACAGGAACTGAAGAACTGAGCAGAGAATGCAGTAGACACACGCAGTAGGACAGTGGCTTCTCTGGGAGCTGCCTCACTTCTCTAAGATCCATACAGGGCACATTTGCTGAAGGTTTTGCTCTTGAGGTCTCTGACTGGCAGACCACAATCCAAGCCAAAGCTGTTCCATCCTTCTCTGCACAAGCTTTGGTGTTTAATCTGACAGTACCTTCAGGGTGGAGGCACAGCCTCAGGCAGCTTTATTGCTCAGCAGAATCTCATCTTTCGTGGCTGCATGCATCAGCCATAAAAGCGGGCTCTGCTGTACACAAAATCACACCACCACAGATGCCAGGGAAAGAAAATGGGCTGGGAAGTGGAGGTGAAGTTTTCCTAGTTTGAATAGCGGTTGTCGCTAGGTTCCTTCTGCTGTACCCACAGAGCTGCTTGCCTAACTGCAGTACTGACCTGAAACTTGTGTGTGGTCCAGGCCTAACTCTGTGCACAGTTTCTAACCCAGGAAGGGAAAGCTGAGCACCTGTCAGTTGGCTTCTCTGTCACTGAGGATTGCCCTTGAGAAACGGAATAATCTTTCTTTCTAAATTCCTCGGGAAGCCTTTTAACGTTGTGCTTCCTGAGTATTGTGGAGGTGGAGCAGAAGTCCAAAGGTCCACAGAAAGTCAGTGGTGACGTTCTCTTGAAAAGAGTAATTTTCAGCTATTCTTTCATAAATCTTACCTTCTCTGAGGCAGAATCTGTTCTTCACATCCATAGTGTCGAGACAACCCACTCTTTTTATCTACGGGGTCCAGTTTCTTTTGGAAGTATCTGAGACTTCAAGTACACTGCTGAAAGGTCAAGGCTTCAGAAATCTTTGCTTAACAGCTGCCTGAACAATTAGCAGGCTGTGACTTGTTTTTGCTATGAAACTTTAAAGATGGAAACTTTCACTGTGATTGGTTGACAGATCACTGGGGCCCAAGTAATTCAAATGCTGTCTCTCCATTTGTGTATAGCCGCCTGAAATCTTACCTGTACTTCCACTGTTCCACTGGGGCTGCAAGGGTTGATAAAATAATTGCTGGAACTGCACAAAGACATCTTGTGGTGACAAGTCACATGCATACCCTTGGTGTGAATGGGCATCCTTATCTCCCTATCTCCAAGGTCTCTGGTCATAGGTGAAAGCTATTTTTCAGCCCCTGATTGTACACTGTGTTTATATTTGTATTTTCTTCCAGATTTAGTACAATACTAAGTGTCCCGATCCTTCAGGAACACACTAAAATCCATTTACAGGGATATTGATAGTTTTCTGTGCAGTCATACAAGTTAGTTTTGTTTGCCCTGCACCAGACCTAGTCCTGAGCAATGTTATTGTAATCAGAACATCATCTTGTAGAGAAGCTTACTGCAGAGCTAAACATTATGTAGAGATATCAGAGCTAATTCTAAACATTGTATTTTTTGTCTTTTGGAAATCAGGTAGCATGTGTGGATGTCAGAGTAGTCATGACAGGGAAGTCACTGACTTTGAGGTGGGATCCTGTGAAGTTAGCTCAGTATCTCTATATGCTACAGTAATCTGTAGCACAGAGAGAAACAAGGCTGGTTAAAAGCCCCTTTGTTGACTTAACAGCTGCATTTTTTTGTTGTCATTTTGGAGTTTGTATTGGTTATATAAAACCTATTACCTCTGTAAGATCATGTTGTTGACAGGAATTGATATACAACATGTTTTTTTCTTGTGCCCCTGTACATGCCTTTCCATTACTCTCCATGGGAATCGATATCAAGCTCAGTTTTGGGGAGGAGGTTCTTCCCACTATTCCCAAATCTATTAAATATCAACATCAGGGGCTTGTCAGTATGAGTTGTCATCATTCTTCAGAGTTAAGTATTTAAAACGCAGTTACTGTTTAACATCCTTCCTATTATTTCTAGTGGAAAGGAGCAAGAGTCTTTCCTTATCATGATGAGATATGAATACATCATCTGTGTCCTTTCCAAATACAGGGCAAATGTTTATTGAGCACTTCTGGCTTTCTGCACCATTGACGATTGTGCCGACTCTGTTTAGTGACGGGCTTAAACTGTTGCTAGGATTTTACATGTTCTTCCTAATCTTTAAAAAGTCCTTTTTACTGTCTGTAATTCTGTTGATGGGACATTCAGTCTCTCAGAGTATCTATGGTTTAATTGAAGGCCTTATTTGGTGGGTAAAGTTGTTGAACAAATGGGCTTATTCTTTTCAAAATTTAATGAAGTTCTCAAATCCATACCAAAAAATTGTCACAAGAACAGAAAGTAGGAGGATTTTGCTCCTTGATTTTCTTTGTTAATGTTTTCACTTATAATTTTGCATGTTTTTATTTGTTAGCCTGTTTTAAGGGTGGAAGAATAGTAGCACATTTTATTACAGGGTTTTTTATCCCCATATTCCAGGTGTTTCCACTTTTTAGTTGGTTTTAGTTAGTATTGATTTCATTACTTCATTAACATTTTCCCTAAACCAGAATTACTAGTTATTTGCAGTTGCAGTGAATTGTTTCTGATATTTTGGTAGGTAAGATGCGGCTAATCAGCAATATCCCAAAGTGTACTGTGGCACTACTGAAGGCAGTGACAGAACCATCTGTTTGTCAAGATTTCAAAGCTATCCTGGACTAACTGATTGAGGTTTATTTCCTAGTTTTCCCAGGTTTGGAAATAAATGCTATATCTTTAGGTGACTTTTCTCCGTAGTTTATTTTGGTAGAGTGGATCAAAAGCAAGTTCACTCGGAAGGTTTACGTGTTTGTTGCTCAGATACCATGCAAGGACATAAAAAGAGCAGGCAGTTTTGTTAATACCGTCTTGTTTGGGTATTTTGTTGGTGGGGAATTTTTGTAAATTCACAGGTAGTTTGAAGTAATTTACTTGGGTTTGTACCATGATTCCCATCTTCTTGATGAAGGAATCATTAAACCAGGTTCTGTACAAAATTATTTACTTTCTTGTTTCAGTGGGTTGTCTTGAAGGGGTATGTTTTACTTCTCTGTGTTGTAGAGTATTTTGTAATAAATTGGCTAGTTAATTTGCAATAACATTTATTTGTTCCCAAGGTCTTTATTTTATAGAAATTTTTAATATGCTGGGTTATGTTACAAAACAGTTACCTGTACAGGGCAAATGCATTTCATGGCAAGATGCACAGGCTAGAAATTCTATGCTTGCAGATCACAACTAATATATGCCAAAATTTCACTGTCCAAGCTGGTTATGTTTAGTGTATGTTTTACTTATTTTGAATACTTTGTGATATTTTTAATATGGCGTTGTACAGAATGATGCTGGTGCATTTACATCTACAAATAAAAATTCTTGATTAGATAATATACTGAGTATATTGCTTTTCTATTTGCATATCTTTGGCTCTGTAAAAAGCAATTTTTATCAAGGATGTATAGTGATAGAAAAAGGGAGAATGCTTTAAACTGAGGGTAGGTTTACATTCAATATAAGGAAGAAATTCTTTACTGTGAGGATGTTGAGATGCTGGAAGAGGTTGCCCAGAGATGTCGTGGTTGCCTCATCCCTGGGAAATCCCTACCACATGGGGAATGGTAACACAGCTCCCAGAATTTGATTTGCAGTATTGCAGTCTGTCCATTAACATCATAACTCAGTTCAAAATGTACAGTCAGTCATACAGGTTTGGTTTTTTTCCTTTCTGCGAAGTGGCACTGTTAAAATAAAACACATTTTTAAAAAGTCACAGAACAATTGTTTGTACTAGAGATGAAGAACAACCCAGTTGCTCCCCAGCCAGCAGCTCAAACATTTAAATATCCCTGTGGTCTGCAGTGATACTGGATGAGGGAGCACTGTCAGGGACAACATTGCATTAGAGAGGCCTGGCAGTGCAGAAAGCTTTATTTTATGGGATCATGTGGCAGGAAGAGACAGCAAGATGCTCCAGCATGAAGAATGGAGGGAATGTAAACTTCACCAATGGCTTGGATGAGCCCATTTTTCTCTGTGAGAATATAATCTGCTGATGTGGTCTCAGCTGAAGGTGTAATTTTTAAAAAATGAATACAGTGTAAAGCTTGCAATTCTCTGAGCTGATGTTTGCCTTTCCCAACAATCACTAGCTGAATCATCAGTTTTAAACAGTAGCTGCTGTTTCTGAAGGCTGTTTGTAAACAGATATGAATACAATGTAGAAATCACAAGAGAAAACAGTTTCATTTAAAATATCCTCCCCTCAAAAAAGGCAAGTGAAAGTAAAGCTAAAACTGGTATGTGTTTTAGCAAGTGGAGAATTCGGAGATTTGAAGAAGAGCTGGCAGTCTATACTGGAAACTTGGAGTTGCTGCTGTGGCTTATGGTAATTGGAAAAACATACTATGAGCATATGTGTAAGGAATAGATTAACCATGGCAAGGGCATACAGTTGTTGCTGTAAAAATAGATGTTTATAATGTTGGGAAAGTAGAAATATTCCATAAAGCTATTTCTGCACAGAACTGTTCTAAAAGAAATAGTGTGATACATTATGGTGGTAAAATACATTCTACTTAATTGGTAGCAAGGCAGTGTGTTAAACAGCAACTGCTGACAGGAAACGTTTGGGTAGAGTTAATAACTTGAATCTAGAAATATTAAATGAATTACCTTAGGAGCATTCTGAATCCGTAATGTGGATTTTGAACAATCATTGGACAGCTGGGAAAATTGCAAAAGGTTTGAGAGTTGCGGTGAAGGTTAAGGTCTCGGTATTTAAGAGAAGGTGGTAGAGAGATTGGGAGCTAAACCACTGAACATAACTCCCTGCACAACCTGCCCTGCAAGTGTTGCAAACCGCTCGGGAGGTTGAGCTTGCTGGAGGGTCTATATGGGGAGGGGGAGAAATAGGGCTGAACATTGTTTTTTAGTGTGTCTACAGAGCTGTAAGGAATTTGACAGAAGCCCCTCTAGGGGAGATCATACTATCTGGATGCATCCATCAAACACATCCTTCTCTCCCCACTGTTTCCTTTTGGGAAGGAAATACAGACTGGAAATCTCAAGTTGAGGTAGGTATCAAATTTCACGATGTAGGAAACTGCCTGTGTTCCAGAAGGAATGTGCTTTTCTCTCTGCATCTGTTTTCTGTTTATTATATTATGATAATTTGGATGTGTCCTTATTTATAGTGCTGTTGCAATGCTCCTTCTGAGGCTTTTTCTTTTAATAGGCAGTTGATCTCCTTGTCTTAGGGCTGTCGGTTCTGGTTAAGGGTGACCATCACCATGACTGTGTTTGTGTCTTTTACTGATTTACCCCCAAAGAACCCAGGTGGTTCTTGCAGACTAGACAATTCTAGGAAAGTCTTGTCTGTCAGAATGGTATGAGTTCACTGCAGCATATTAGAGCAAAGAAGATTTGATGGAATATGGAGAGAAAAGATTGGGAGAAGAGCGAGCAGAAGGAGAAGGCACTTAATGTGTACAGCTTCAACACATTCAGTTATGTGTTTGCATACACGTGATCCCTCAAGTAACATAGTCGTGCTATTCAGGAGAAAAATGTACCTATAGGACATCATTTTATTCTTCATGAATAAGGGGAAGATTGTAACACTAATTTTATTGGAATAAGGCTACAGTTTTGGCATGGGAATTTTGGTAGAGGTAACATCAGAAGTACACTGACAAGAGAAAAGCAATGTTCATGCAAGACTTGCTGAACATATTTTCTACATGCCTACTTGAGCTAAACAGTAACTTCAGCTTGTGTTTCCCTGGCATCATTTTTAGCTACTGAAGCTGAAAATTGTCCTCCCCCAGAGTCCTGTCCTGGGCTGAACTGCATGTCCAGTGATCCATAGCATCTCCCTTCAGGTGAATGGAAGGGACAGCTCAAAAGTCAAGTCTGGATACCATGACAGTGACTCAAGATGGATTTATAGACTGGAAAGTCTTTTATATGTAGTTTAATTATTTTCTCAGCTTGTGAGTGTATTAGTTGGATGTGTTTTTGTTTAAGAACAGAACTCTGACCAGCTACTTAAACCTGCTGCATATAGTTGCCTATATGATTTTAATGGACATTTAGCTATCTGTAATCAGAAACATGAACATAGAGTATACGCTTCAGTTAGTTAAAAATTGTTATTTATGTATTTACAGCTTTTTAACCCTAATCCTTTATTTTCCTTAACTCAATTATTCAGCCTAAAGGCTTTGTCATACTTTATCCTCACATACTTTCCCTATATTTTTTCAGAGGCCTCAAGTATCTTGACAAGAGGAATGCTCATCTCCTGTCACTACAGAGTGGCCAGGATCTGCAGCCAAGTACAGGAAATCCTGTTTTTCAGTAAAGATTGATTTCATTGTCATGTCCTGTAAGGTTGCAGATCACTGAAAGGCTGCCATACAGCTGCATTTTTGTTATGCCATTCAGCTATTGTGTTCAGTATGAGAAATTAAGGGGGAAAAAATGGGGACTTCTTTTTTTTTTACACAGTATTTTCCACTACAATAAATTCTGGAATCTGCGAAGATCAGAGATTCATGCAGAATTAATTGCTAAAATTTACTTAATATACATTCTTTTATCTGCTGATGGTTTATCTTTGTTCCTTGAAATGCTTGAGAGTATGAAATAATCACAAAATGATTGCTGTTAAAGTGTGTATAGGGATTTACAAAAATTAGAGTGTAGTGGAAAAGAGGAGTCCTTATTCTTAGAGAGCTTCCACTCTGCATCTCTCAGAGCAGGGGGCAGGGCAATGAATAAAACTGTGGATGCTTGTGTTCCAATTTATGTTGCTGGTCCTTGGGAACAGACTGGTTTTTTTAAAGTGAAGGAAGACAAAAGGCAGCGGCAATAATTAAGAGGCTTTCCAAGTTTAAATTCTGGCTGGAGCGATACACGGAGCTGTGAAATTGGTTTAAATTAAAGGAAACACAACAGCATTGTTTATGGAGTGTAGTGATTGCTGTAATGGTATGAAATGTATATACCAGGTTGGTTGAATGATACCAAATGACAGCTAATAATGTCTTACAAAGGCTGTCTTATTTTTACATACAGACAGGTACAATAGATATTTATTCTTTTGGATGGGAAAAGTTGCTGTTAGCCCCCTGACACGAAAACACTTCTGGTGGTACAAAGCTTGGGTCCTTGCTCCTGCGCTTTTGTTTGACCAGATGGAAGAGCGCTACCAGAGGTATGCACACAGAAGGAAGGGCAGCCAACAGCACACAGATGGCCTGTACCCAAGGTGGATAAACTTTCTCCTCTTTCATGGGGAAGCCTTCCTGTGGAGATAAAAAAAGCAAGCAAAAGAAATGGTAAGTACGCTTAGATTTTTCTATGATTGCTATTTTCTTACGCTGTTTTAGTAAGGATAGCAAAAGTTTTACTCGCAGTCTACAGTAGCATTCAGTGGCCGTGTCCCCTGCAAACCCTTCTTGTGGGTCTGGAGACAGCTGTAAATGTTTTACAATTTCATAGATGTATAGCTGGAATTGTGACACATTCCTAGAGATATGGGGATTGCCCAAAGTGTTATCAAACCTTCACTCTCTCTTGGTTAAACTATGTTCATCCATGTTGTACTCAAAGCCTACCTGGTTTCAGCGATTACTGAGCATGTTCTTTGTCAAATAGGGAACATGTATGTCAGAGATTTTGAGGGAATTATGATAAAGCAATTTCTGCAAGTCTGTGGCTGTGAGTTTTATTTGGGATGATAGATACTTAATGGCATGTGGGGGAGACACTGCTGCTGTGTAATCCTCATTTAGTTGAAGACCAGAATCGATCTTCAAACCCCTACACAGGGTGTATTTGAGAGGGACCAAAGAAACTGCAATTGATGTGAGACAGTGACAGCCAGATCAAATGTTCTCAGCATGGACATGCCTTTGTTGCTGAATTAACCAACATTGTTCTCAGACCACTGCCTTCCTCTCTCCCTGTCTGCCTGTCAAAAGTACACCAGGGTCCCAGAGATACTGGTCTAAAGCTCTGCTCAGACATTTGTTCTACCTGTGAACCCCCTGTAGGTATGGAATGTCTGTGACACATTTCACTTCAACACTTCTGAGCATTACACACATCCATAAGAAATATGGAGCGTGGAATATATGGGACACCTTGAGAAGAGACACGTTTCACTGTGTGTAACCTCTTTGCACTCCAGAGCCTTCTCATTCTGAGCACTGTCTCAGTTCAGACTGCATTCTGTGGGTAAGCAGTAGATAACAGTGATCTTAAAGGATCTGGTAAGGGAGGAAAACAGATAATTCTTGCTTTTATTAGAAGTTCTGAAAATATTTGAGAACATACATATTTAGGGTTCCAGGCTGTGTAGCTTGGCGGCTTCTGCATCTGAAGAGTAACAAAGGCCATGAAGACAATTAGCAGGAGCAGAGGGCTAATAAACCTCCATGTGATGTGCCAGAAGAGATTGAGTTTTCGTCCAGTCATCCATTCCACATCTTTACTGAACCTTGTAAAAGAAGGCATGTTTATGATGATGTCACATCTAGAGTGGTAACAGTTTCCCTTTTTTATAATTTTCTGTAAGTTGGAAACACAGGGTACAGCACTGTAAGTCTTTTCTATTCCATGCCATTCTTTAGTAACTTACTACTCACTTGAGTAAATAATAATATCATTCAAGTAGGTCTTTATTGATCCATACCAGAGATGAATGACCAATTTGCATTGTCAGTTTAATTACCTGAGCACCTAGTCTAAGGTTTCTAAGCATAAATAAATGATGATAATATTGCAGCAGTTCTGTAAACTATTCAGGTATTTAAAATAAAAAGACAAAATTGCCAAGGGAACAAACATAGCATGTTAGGAAGAAGTCTCAGTTAACCAGCGCCAAGTCAAATCAGGTCAGGGAAAAAATTACTGCAACCTGAGTTGCATTTATGTCTTAAGAGAAAAAAAAATCCATAACTTTCCAACATACCTTTTAATTTTATAGACGTACGCAACTCCAATCACTTCAAAGAAAGCGATGACTAGAAGAGGCACTGAGCCTGCATATCTGTCAAAAATGTCAATCCAGTAACTCCCTGAACCCAGTGTAAAACACAGAGCAATGAGGAAGCTAATTAGACATATTATACCTGAAGAAAAAAAAAGATATCTTTGTTACTGGAGTACTGAACTTGGTAGGTTTATTTTTGTTCTAAATTGCTTTGTTCTTGTTCAAATAATTTTTATTCTCTCTCCCTGTATGGAGTTACAACAAGCTGTTTTCTCCTTATGGGAGCTAATACCACTTCCCAAACTCAGTTTTCCCCTGTGTGTTGGCCAAGAGGCACCACTGTTGCAGGAGGAAGGCATTCCTGTGACTCAGAGCATCCTTCAGTTGTTCATAATTCCTTCCATCAGACAGCCTGGGCTGTGCTGTGCTGTGTCCCAGTGTTTATTTTTGACTGAGGTAGTGAGTTTCAAATGCCTCATTTCCATGCAGCCATAGGCTTAAAGCACAGGCAGGTGGCACCTTGGAAGTGTAAGGGCTCCCTGGATTTCTGCCCCGATTTCCTCAAAGAGCACAGAAGTACAAATATGCGTGTCCCTTATGGTTCCAGCATGTATCATTTGGGTTTCAGCACACTTCAGCCAGTTCCCCTTTAGCCAAGATTTAGATTTGGGGTAATTGAGAGAAAAAGTGGGAAGGAAAGGAGGGAATAAAGGTATTGCTGGACACAGACATGGGCTGCATGCCTGTAAAACTGATTAATTTGTATGTCTTTCTAATGTGTTGCTAATTACTTCTAACTCTGAGATGGCCTTTGGTTCAATTCTGTAAAATGTTGGCTCCAGACTCTTTTTTTTAAATAAAGTTCACAATTGGAAAATCAATTTAAAAATGATATTGTTACCTCATGAAGTTGGGAATAAATTTGCTTCTACATGAAAAATTGTAAAATTAGGGATACAGTTTAGATGCCACAGGAAGACTCTACAAAAGGCATGACAGCACTATTTCCCATAAGAATTTAAAAGGGCACATTGTGGAAATATGAATCCATTACTTGCAACTGCCAGAGAGTTTTCTGGACCAGTTTCACAGTAGGATCTCTCAGACTCTCATCGAGTCTGGTTCTGAAGGAGCAGGTTTTGTTCAGTAACTGTCTCTGATTGAAAAGATTCCAGTTTTGGTGCCAGAACAGGATCACACACCTTCATTCCTCATTTTTCAAGTGGTAATTTTCTACTCTGACACGTTCACAGTAAATGTGAAACAACCTGTAGCAGCATAAACCTGGATGAAATAGGGGTGAATGACCCCTCTTACAGTGGTGAGTTCAAGTGCAGGTGGTGATGGCAGACCAGCTGATGTCACTGGGTGCCTTAAAGTGATTTGTATCAGTGCCAAAGGCTTAGGGGAAGACAAGGCTCCTCCTGACGTCTGCAACAGCTGAGAGTGAGCTTGACTCCAGGACTAGCAATTTAACAAGCTTTCTCAGACTGAAACAGCTTAACTTGCAAACTAATCAAAATGGCAAAGGCAATATAATATTGTCACCTGGCAGCTTCTGCCATAACTGCTACCTCATCTCTCTGCCTATCTTCTGCAAACACAATCCACTGCCCTTACCTACACTGTGAGATTTAACTAAAATAATACTACAAATTGTTAATTCCTCTATGATATTAATTAAGCAGTTAGTCATTTGTGCATCTATAAGGAAGCCACCTTCTTTGAACAAAGCAAATACCTTACCAGATAATAGCTCTTTAGGTGCTGATTTACGTATAATTCGAAGCTCTAGAAGAGGAGTGAAGACACCCTCAATGTTTCCAAACATCGAAGAAAGGCCCAAGCTGAACAACATTATGAAAAACAGGATGGCCCAGGCCTGGGAGCCTGGCATGAGGATGATAGCTTGAGTGAAAACGATGAAAGCCAGGCCAGTTCCTGAGACACTCTGCAGAATTCACAAACAGATAGATAAAAATACACATTAAAATGTCATTTCTCATACTGCTGTCCTTCTCTGGAGTCAAGTGTGCTGCTCAGCCTGTGGCCTCTGTGGCAGCCAGCAGTTGAGAAAATTGGCAGTGGGGAATTTGATTTTAAATGTTCTACTAGAGGTATCTAGACAATCATAGAGCACAATTTTAGCCTGCACAGAAAGATGGGTCCAGAGTAAAGCAGATCAGAGAGCTGTAATTGTAATAGCAGTTGTTTTGCTAATGCCATCTTAAATGTGTTTTTTCAAAATCTGTGGTGTAGTAGCTGCTGGAAAGAAAGAGGTGTAAATAAGAATATGATTACCACTCTTAACACCAAGAGAATTGGTGAATCATTGATGTCAAAACCCCCCATAACTGCCAAGGCAGAAAAGACTAATAGAGAAAAAGCCAATTTCAACCAAATTTCTTTTGATTTAGTCTCCCAAGGACAAGGATATTTAAATCTAAGCATTGAAAAATGCTGATGTTGCTATAATTTGGAAGTAAAATATTTTAAACTGTAAATCAGAGATGGGTGCCATCAGAAGTGAGACAAAAGAAACTGACTTGTGCCGGGGCTGAAATGTTGTCCTTGGACTTCTCCATCATGTGAGTAAAATAGCCTACTTTACCATCATTGTGTGTTGTGTCATGCATTAGCACGCTCTGACTGTTCCAAACAGGATCACTGGAGCAAGTGGAATGCGGTAGGACAAGTAAACAGAGAAGAAATATCTGTGTTTAGTGGTAGGGGCAATGTTTTAGGAGGGTTGGAAAATAAGGAGAGGAAGGGGATCATGATGTATTTTGGTGGCGAACAGTAATAGATTTAACATCATAATAGATTTTTTGATACTTTCCTAAGTACAGATTTAGGAAATTCCCATTCAGTCTCCATTTTTTATAATCTTTCATCTAGATCTGTTCCCCTTGTTATGCTTATTTCTATAAACCAAACTAGGACTGCATCTAGTGTCCATGGTAGACTTCTGGTGGGAGCACCCTGGAAGATAAGTTTTGTGATAATAATGTGTTATTTTGTTGCCATAACAGACAGTTATACATTCAGACTATCCTACAGCAGTATTGTTATTTCAAATGTTGAAAAGTTGATTTGTTGCATGATTACATGTCATATATCATTGCATGTAGAACAGAGTAAATGTACTTACAAGAAAAAGGAAGATACCAATCCTTCCACATAACTTGGTTTAAAGATTACCTGTTGAAAGCAGTTATGGTACCTGATCAAGAAATTCTTGAAGATTACAGCTTTTCAGTTTGAGTCCAGCAATTTTTTCTGGATATGATGAATTCAGAAAACTAATCCAGGATGTATAGTTCTGTCGCATAATGCTTTCTTCTGGAAGATCAAATTCGTTGATGACACTGATAATGTTCCTGCCAGAGATGCCAACATATCATTAGTTTAAAAGTTTTCAGATGAACTGGCTGGAAATGTTATGCCATGTATTCAGATGTTACTCAAAAGTTGTACTTACTTTCTGTGCTGCTACTTACAATATAAGGGAAAATATTAATTGACGGCTTATATATAAAATAGTAGAAAATATTCAGACTATTCAATGTTGTCTCTTTCAGACAAAACCTCTGAGTCCTTTATGCAGTTGCAGTCCCTAAAACATTTTTCTTTTATCGGGTCTCCAGACCATTTCTACTACTTATATTTAATAATATAGTGAATCTGGTGAAATAGAAAAAGGTGGTGGTTTTTTACTACTTCTAATGTTAGCCTGAGAGTAAGGTGCAAACCTTGATGCACTGCTTTGAATGGGTTGTTTTATAATTTGTCTTCCTTCTTACAAATGACCATCCTTGACTCAGTGCCATAGTATTTTGTACTTTTACATGAAACTTCTCCATACAGATGCTTTTCCTTTCTAAAGAAAATAAATTCTCTAAATGCATGTTTTTCAAATAACGCATTATCACATTATCTCTTTAGGCACTGAAACCACAGTATAACTTTGGGAACACAACTTCCTCACCTGTCCAAGCAGTCCCAGTAGGCTGTGGTTGCTTTGAACCCCAAAACAGAAAAGACTGGGATGGAAGCATAGAGGGATGTCATGCTGTTCACAATTGCTACTGTCACAGCATCCTTTTCACAGTCATTTCTAGAGAGAGCATTCAAACAAAAGTGATTAAAAAAGGTAGTTTTTTAAACTGTGATTCAGTTATTTCTGCAAACTTTTTTAAAAAATTTCTTCTCTCCCTCCTTCCCCTCCCCCCTTCTGTTAGAAAATCTACCGGGCCTTTTAGAAAGACAGATCCTTTTCTAAAGATCCTTTAGAAAAATTAAGGAAAGAGTTTTGAAAATCTAAAGAAATTGCACAAAATGCAGAAAGAATTTAGCCAGCTAATAAAAGTTGTAGTTCTGCTTACTTTGTTGGATTGTAGCTTGCGAATGCAATGAGCCCTCCAAAAGCCAAAGAGAGAGAGAAGAAAATCTGTGTAGCTGCATCGAGCCATACACGGGGATTTTTCAAAGTGTTCAGCTGAAATAATTGGAAAAAAATGCATGTAGTAGGCTTAAATTAAAATTTCTCTCTTGCAATTCTCATAGCTCATCTCTTATTTCACTTCTGAAATTTTGAGTTGTGTTGCCATCTACTCTGAAAATGGAAATAGGTACTAAACAGGTCAGTAAAACGGGTGTTTTCAAGGATATCATGGAGGCTGTTTAAATGTGTGCAACAATTATAGAATCTTTTTTATTGTACATCTCTTCTGTCTGATGATAAAAGTGTGGTTCTAAATCATAGACACTAAGAACACAATAGGGACAATACATTACATTCTTCCTCAATTCCTTTCTTTTATTTAACTCACATACTTGGTAACCTACAGTTATAGAATATCGTCTTCCTAAAGCTATATAAACAAATACTAAACCTTAATTTTTTTTAAGACAGAAAGTGATTCCATAGCTTTTCAAATTTGCTTAAAAAATAATTCAATAAAAGCAACTAAAAGCCAAAGCAGACAAGAAGAGAACATTAATTAAAAACAGCATCTGAGATTCAAAGTGCTGTGAAAACAGCAATAAAAGATAAAAGGGCAACATAGGAAATACAAGGAAAAAGGAGAAGCTGACAGTGAAATCTGAATTTTGATGTAAGGGCAATGTGATAAAGGAGGTTAAAAAGCAATGATTGTTGGATTACAGAGAATGTTAAGCAATTTTAAATAGCTGCACTAAGGAATCTTGCCATTGAAATCAATAAAAAAGAGATAAAACATAAATAATGTGCCAAATGTAAATGTGAATAATAAATACTACTTTCCTGCAGAAACTACAAAGTGGTGTGTTAAATTCGTACCCTACCAGGTGAATTGCTTTCTGATCCATTATCAAGGAGGGGGAATAGAAATGTTAAGAGTGTTTTAAAAGCCAAATAGTTCAAAAGTAATACCGGAGCTGTAGAGTATTTCACTTTGTTTTACAACAGTCTGAGTCAAACCAGCATCCGAGCCATGTAGGACGACTTGTGTGTTTTGTGCGCGTGTGTGCCTGTGGCAGTGATCCTAGTCCCTGACTGGGAACATCTGTAGGACTGAGAGGCACATATGCCTAAAGACCCCTCACAGCATTTTTGGTTTCTCTGAAGCTGGCCTGAGCTTGAAGAGCAGGAATAATGGGTGCACCTCAGTGTGGATGGATGCAGGCAATGCCGTTGTTGCAGGTGCTCTCTCCACAGGGATTAGCAGAACTGGTGTCACCTTTCGTGCAACACAACATAGCAAGCAGATACGTGGAACCATTGCTGGCTGAAATGCTTCAGGAAAGGCAAACCCTTCTGGAGGTTTGTTTTGAAAGATCATAGTCAAGCCCTCAAAGACCAGAGTGCTCACTTGGCAGGACCTCGTGCAGGTGCTGTTGTGGTGCAGAAACTCGGCATTCACGTGGCTGTGTGGCCTTCACACTTTGATTAAGTGCTGCCAAGTCAGCTGGTGCTGACAGATGCAACTCCTAGAAGTCTGGCTTTCTGACTGGGAACTTTGGCAAATGAGTCTGGAGGTAGTTTAGACTGGTACTGGGTGCAGTGCATTTATTGACTCCAAAAGATACTAATCAACCCCCAAACCTGGAAAGGTAATGGGCGGGCAAGCATGTCATGGCAATGGCATTTTCTGGTCTTCAGCAAATTATTGCAAGTGTTATTTTATATTTATATGGCATACAGATTTTATAAGCGTATCTTCAGAAGAAAAAATGTGCTGATGCCAGAAACACATGGATGAAGATATACAATCAGAGTGTTAATGAATGAACAGGGGAGTAAGGAGGAAAGGAAGTGTAATTGCTCCCTCATGCCTGGTAAGATGTTTGATTTCTTGAATATGTGAAACACAGAAACAGAATTAAAAATAACTGGGGTCCCTGTGATGTGTAATTTTGATGTAAAAACATCTAATGCTTTTGTCATAAGCAAGTGGCCAACAAGCAATATTTCACTTAAAGGCAGCAGTTCATTAAGGCAGTGTTTTTGTTCTCCTTAATACCAGAAACAATATGGACAGACCAGGTACCTTGAAAGGTGCTTTAAGTGTCCATGTACAGTAATATATCATAACTGCAAAAGAGAGGGGAATGTTACAAATTGCCTCTGTGAATAGAGGATTTGAGACCTGTGCTGCCTTGTTTTTTTCTTGGCCATTCTCACTGCTTGTTAAATAGCTGCTGAGTTCTGGGCGCAGGCAGCAGTTGCCCAACCAAGTTCTTGGAATTGTTCATTGCCAGAGAACCTCCAAATATTTACAGTCTCTGAAGCTCTTTCAAATGAGAACGAGACTGGAGAAGGAGATATTTGTATTCCTTAGGTGGCACAGGTGTCCTCTGAAGCTGAACCATGCAGACTGTTGCTGATGTTTGTTGGAATCTCTTTTCTGCTGCCTCTGGTTATTTCTTTTTCCAAAAACCTTTCCAAAAGCCTGTTCCAGCTCCTCTGTGGCTTCATCATTGTAGAACTTCTGCTTTCCCCTCAGGTGTCACTTCAGGATATTTTTTTGTTTTCTTGGCAGCTTCATTTTCCAAGTAACCAAGAATTTCGAGAAGGTGAGTAAATCATCAGACTTCTCTACATCTGAAAGTCAATGAAAAGAAGTAGTCATTATTTGGCCGAAAATTTAGTAAGTGAAAGTGTGTTAAACGGCAAAAGCTGATTATGTATTTCTGCATGGAAATAAAACCATGGCCTCACATAATTCATATTCATGCTGTTATTACTTGTGGTACTTATTAACAAGAGCTAAAATACAAACTTGGAAAGCAAAAAAACTTTAAAAATTGTGGTTTAGAAAAGAAATTAACTTCAGTTGGGTGATTATGATGTTGCAACTGGGTAAGATGGGTCTTTTTGTGCTAGATACTACTTTCTTTCACAGATTTTCAAAAACAACACTGAGGTGTCAGTTACCAGGTAGTGGATGTGGCAGGATGTGTTACAGAGAAACTACAATTTCTGCTGCACTGCAGAGTTGGAAAGAAGTTGGAAAATACTGCCTCCAGTTAGGGAGGGATGTCAAGAAGGTTGATTTTATTTATTTTAAAAGTAAGCTGAAACAGACAGTAGGTGATCTAATTCTTACTTTATTTTGCTAAAACTTTTCCTGCAAAAAGACAGGAAAATAAGAAGAAAACAGCACACACTTAAGAAATATGCTTTACAGTTTTGTAACTGATGTGGCTTTGGTGGGCTAAGTAAATCTCTGCCAAAAACCTAACAGCCCTCCTGTACAACTCACTTTGGGACATCCCCTGTGGAGAAGTGTAACAGAAAAACAGGTGTTTGCTCACAGCAGGGGTGGGAATAGGCCAGCAGCAAAGGCAATACTGGTGCTGCATTTGTGGGGTAAGGGGACAAAGAAGGGAGATGTTGAAACTGCGTGCTTACTCTCCTTTTGAAGTCCTTGAAGTGCCACAATCCTCCATAGCAATGGGTAAGTGAGTTTAACAAAGCCATCTCTCTGTCTTACACTTTCTGTGCAATAACAACACTGATAGCAGGTACCACTTACCAGGCTGTTCCATCAGCTCTTCCACATTTGTAGGTAAGAACATCACTAAAACCATCTTCAGATAACTTTCCAAGGATGTCCCCAGGATCTGCTTCCTCAAACCAGCTAACCATCAGCTGCAGGTTGACTGCAGGTAGATTTTCATTCTGACTTCTGTTGCCAGTGTACAAATCCATCTGGCTCTTTTACGACGATCCGCTCCTCCTCAGCACTGCAATACCTCCAGGCTTTGTGAGTACACACAAACCTAATTTTCTACGTTCAGTTCAGGATCATTGCAAACTAAGTCCCAAATATGCCTGAGCTCTTCCAGAGAAACCCGAGAGCCCAGCTGAGACCAGAGGACAACAGGCCAAGGTGTGTTCTGTTTGTGTTGTCTAAGCTGCCTCCTTCCCTAAGACATTGCACCAAGCTCTTACAGTCCTGTCTGGGCCCTACAAAAATGCAAGTGTATGTCCTGATCTCCTGTAGAAACCAAGCTCGTCCTTCTTGAGCTCTGACAGCATTTACATGGGTGTCTGTGCCACTGGGCTTGCAGAAGGAGGGATAAAAAGGTGTCTCATCTGAGCCTTCTCTTGCTCTTCTCCATTTCCAGCCCGGCATATAAAGTATTTCTGAGCTTCTTGGCTTATGTGTTCTTTACTGTCTGTGTTCTTGTTGTAGGAAAGGAAAGGGAAAAACCCAGTGCTCCTGTGTTTGAAGCACTGCTGTGGCTGTGGAGGCAGTGGATGCTTGAGAACGTGACAGTGGGTGCTGCTTTTCCTCCTCTACACCCACCACTTTACAGAGCTTTTCAGCCACGAAGACAGAGTTGTGAGGAGCCTACAGTGGATAGCAACCACTTAGTGGGACAATTTGACTTTGCATTTGGGAATGCTGCCAAGGACAGTGTAGAAAAAGTCCTTCTGAAATGACCAGCATGTGGAGGGATCTGGAACTCCTGTCCATATGAGAAAATTTGAAAAATGGCAGAGGGGCTGTTCTCCAGCAGTTCTGTCTTTTAGGAAGAGATATGGGGGAGGGGAGAAGCTCCTGCTATGAAGAAACAGGGGCAGGAGAAAATTACTTTCAACCTTCAAAAAGAATCACTTTACAGTGTAATTCCTCAGTCATTCTCCTTGTGAATTCTTAAAATATTAAAGCTGTGTAAATTCTGTAGCAGTGGCAGGGAAATCCCATCTTTCTCATGTACTTGTGAAGTACATCAATTTCACTTGCACATTCAAGACCGAGGCACCCATAATATTCTTATCATTAATTTCCCAGTATTTTCTGATGTGCTTACTACTGAACTGTTAAATTCTTTGCTGCTTCTTTTCTTGCAAAAATATATTAAAATACTAAGTCACTTCATCTCAGAAAATGAGCTTAGCTGAGCTCTTGGGTAGACATCTAAACCAGGAGTTGTTGGAAAATGAGTATACAGTATGAAATCTGAGGGGGAGTAAAAGGAAAAATATTTCTAATACTTACATTAGGGGTGAAGAGGTAAACCAGACCATCAGTGGCTCCTGGTAGAGTGAGTCCTTGAATAAGGAATATAGTCAGGACCAGGTATGGAAATATTGCTGTTACATAAATTGCCTAAAGTAAGGAAGCCAGAAGACAGACAGTTACTGGCGATAACTTCAATAAATCCTATTTAAGTTATTGCAACATACAATCCTAATAGTATTAGATCAGACAGCTACAGATGAATATGGCCATCTTCCAAATAAGCAAGGTGTAGTTTTACAGAATATATTTGTAACAAAATGGCTCTTAAACCTGTGTGAGGGAAGGCTGGTAGGGCAAAAGTTTTTGCAATGGAAAAGGAGAGAAGCATCATTTTAAGCCTCCTGTCCTGCTGTTCTCACTTCGTTGGACAAAGAGCACACTGAGTGGTGCTAGTGTGGTAAATGGGAAAGGATTTCCTGTGGTAAAAACTCAGTATCTGGAGAGCAAGATTTCAAAGTGTGGGATAATCATTCTCTGCCCTTTCCATACCTTTCCTGTGGTTTCAATTCCTCGGATGGTGCAGAGATAGACAATTGCCCAGCAAGTTGCTAAGCACAAAATGAGCCACCACTGTAATGTGCCACTCTCAGCAATATCAGGTGTTATGTTCAAAGTTTTCCTGTACCAAAAATAATTGACTGCGGTGCTTTCATAACATTCTTCATTGAACCCTGAAAAAAAAAAGTGGCAAGTGTTAGAATGAATTGTGGGCTGCAAAATCAAATACAGAGATGGACTTTCTGCACTGTCCATAATGTGCAGCAAGACAAACTCTCACAGGAAGCTGAGACTGTGAGACTTCCATGAGACTTTCACCAGAGCATCACCAGCATTTTATACAGGGAATAACTTCCTAATTAGAAATAGTGTCGTACTCAGTGCAAGGTAAAATCTAAACTAATTGCAGTGAAAACTATGACATTTTTTAGCTGTATAGCTGCAAGTTGGTGGAGCCATAACAAACTTCAGGCACCTGAGGATGCATCTAAGCCCAGGCTTCCCTGGCTATGTCATGGCCCTGTGGTGGGGAAAGACCCAGGCACTGGCCTCTTTGGTTTGAGTTTCTGGGACTTCTGTGAACAGGAACTTCAGGCATCTGCATCCAGGGGAGTGGGCATTCTCCAGCCAGGCTCTGTGCCTGAAGAAAAGGGAACTGGGAACATGGCGTACACCACAACCTGTGATGTCTAATTGTCTTCCTACTATAGAACAGTCCTAATGCGTCGAAAAGGAAGTTTAATTCTGCTATGTTTTGGTTTTTTTCTTGGCCTTTTACTCAGATGATATTTCTTGCTGTGCCCTGGAACTTGTTCTCTCTCACGCTCTAAAAAAAAAAGAAAGTTGAAAAACAATTTTAAAAACCTGAGACATTCTTCCTTATCCTGCTTATGTACACTGTCTCTCTTCTGTCTCACTAAAGGTTTTGTAATGGATAACAGGACTTGTTCTTTATTTTGTTTCCCATTTTGAAGTCAAACAAAAGGACTCATGGACTTTCTGGCTATTGCTGTTCCTATGAGGATGATGAATTTGAGTAGGCTATCATGACTCTTGTACCTTTTTAACAGGAAATCAAACCAGGACTTGTGCACAACTCAGGGCCAGATAAAGTGTGGGTTCTCAGGGTTTCTTGATTAGCCCAGAGTCTGATGTTTGTGATTTTCCTTTTGCTAGCAGTGGTCATGGAGGTGTACTTACCTGTTCTGTTTTCATTTAGAGGACAAACACTCCAGGGAAGAGGTTCTTGGAAGGAGTTTATGAAATACCACATCACCCAAGTTAAAACAGTGTTGTAGTATAAGCTCACCAGAACCGACACCACCCACGTACCAACTCCTGCAGAAAGCACAAGATCTCACTTCAGAAAAGCCTTGGAAAAAGTTATCAGTCAGTCACAGCACTAGCTCTTAGAAGCTCTCATTTCCTATTTTTTCAAGATTTTCTTCTCCATCCCCCCAATCCCATCCTGAGATTTTCCCATGAAAGTTGGGCATTTGTGTCCTCAGTAGCCAAATACTGGTGCACAATCCCCCAGATCACCAGCCTTGCTCTTGGAATGCTGACACTCTCTGCTTACACAGAAGATTAGGGTTGAAATCTTTGCTCTAGTATATAATCCATTGTTTTCAACAATACCAGACAAATTTAATAGCAGAGAGCAAAAGAGACTGAAGTTTTACAGCGTGCTGTAGCTGCATGAGGCCACTCTTGTCCCAAGTCATGCATATATGCCCTGCATTGGTACCTGTTTTGCTCCTGTAGTGAGGAGAGGAGAATATAAACACCACAGTTTCTGCTTACTTGCATTTTTGCAAAGGAAGTATGAGCATGCCTAATTGTAGGAGATGGGTTGAGCTGGAGGCACCACCTGCTACTTGGTATTTCTTCCTTGTTGCCCTCTGGCCCTTAGATGACTCCTCTTACCCACCCCTTCTCCTCCCACACAGGCCCACAGGCAGGGCTGTGGTGCCAAGCCCATTTCAGGCACCTGCTTAAAGCAGGTCATGATCCAGCAGGGCTGCCTGAAGTATCCAGGACTTTCCCCTTGCCCTGCAGGCACAAGGGTTATCTCAAATTTATCTCAAATACCCAGCAGAGCCAATGCTTTAACCCCCTCACGTGGCTATTCTGGACCACTTTTTGCAGCCTAACAATGGGCACAGGACACCAGATGTGTTTTTTCATATATTCAATAAATAGAGAAGAATTGGCAGTACAGGACTGCACACCTGTCTGTCTGCCATGTGGATTGTCCCTCGTGCCCAGCTGTGTTGATAAAGTCCCTTCAGTAGCCCCACCCTCTTGTGGAATGGAGTTTTCCCAGGTGCTTTGGACTCTTAGGATCTCTGATTTCCTGTCTTTTTGTCCTCCCTAGAGTCTGACTATTCATGGACAGAGAAGAGTGGGTCCTGGGGGGTCTGTGAGGGAAGAGCGGGAAGCACTGTGGGCAGGCAGCTCTTGTATGGCACCAAGGTATGGTTGGAATGGGGCAGCACTGAGTAGCAGAGCCCATGTTCATTAATCTCTCCACAGCAAAGGTTATTAGGTTTGCATTTCAGGCTCCTAAAATGAGCCTAAAATGTGCTTGAAGTAATGCCTAATGAGAGCAATACAGAATTACAGAATCACAGAATGGTTTGGGTTGGAAGGGACGTTAAAGATCACCTAGTCCCACGCCCCTGCCATGGACAGGGACATTTCAACTAGACCAGGTTGCTCAGAACCCCATCTAACATGGCCTTGAATGTTTCCAGGGAAACCACCCCTCAATATCTCACCACCCTCATTGCAAAATATTTCTTTTAAATCCTAACAGTCATTTCTTTTTATATCCTAAAAAGCATCAGGCACAGGTCTGTAGGAAGTGAGTGCTGGGTGGGAGCTGTCTGCAGTTCCTTGAGCTGTGATTGGAGACACATACCAACGCCTCCAAGGTAAGGAGAGATGGTGTTCCAGGCTCCAATGCTGCCTTTCCTCAGGCACTGCCCTAGGGCCAGCTCAAGATGTAGCAGTGGAATTCCTTCGAAGAGAAGAGCAATGAAGTATGGGATCAGGAAAGCCCCTGAAAAGACATTTAAGTGTGATTAAGCCACATGACTGTCTGCATCTCACTGAAATTACTGGTTTATAACTAATCTGCTNATGGTTTGGGTTGGAAGGGACGTTAAAGATCACCTAGTCCCACGCCCCTGCCATGGACAGGGACATTTCAACTAGACCAGGTTGCTCAGAACCCCATCTAACATGGCCTTGAATGTTTCCAGGGAAACCACCCCTCAATATCTCACCACCCTCATTGCAAAATATTTCTTTTAAATCCTAACAGTCATTTCTTTTTATATCCTAAAAAGCATCAGGCACAGGTCTGTAGGAAGTGAGTGCTGGGTGGGAGCTGTCTGCAGTTCCTTGAGCTGTGATTGGAGACACATACCAACGCCTCCAAGGTAAGGAGAGATGGTGTTCCAGGCTCCAATGCTGCCTTTCCTCAGGCACTGCCCTAGGGCCAGCTCAAGATGTAGCAGTGGGATTCCTTCGAAGAGAAGAGCAATGAAGTATGGGATCAGGAAAGCCCCTGAAAAGACATTTAAGTGTGATTAAGCCACATGACTGTCTGCATCTCACTGAAATTACTGGTTTATAACTAATCTGCTTTATGAGCCTAACAAAGTCCTTGTAGGATGTGTTGAGAGAGGGATCATTGCTAGGGACACCTACCAAGTAACATCTGTTGCTGGTAATTTTGGTAGTGAAGATGGAGGAGGAGGAGGGACTGAGATGCTTAGTGCTGCAGGATGCTTCCTTCAGGCATGGCTACAGCCCATTATAAGTAGCCTCACTATTTCATCCATTTCCCTTTCTTTTAAGCATCTTCTTTTGTCCCCCTTCTCATAAAGCACAAGGGTTTGCCTGTCCCCTATACCATCTGTTTTCCCTTCAGTGCATTGTCTCGTTTGTTTCCTTAAAGCTCTCAGGCCTGTACTCCTCTGTCCTGTGCTGGAAAAGCAGGATTATGAGCTGTATACCCCAGGTTACTTTATTGCATGAAGCTCTGCTCAGAGCACAAAGCCTCCAGCTAATGAAAAACTGAAAGCAAGGCTGAAGTTGTTCTCTGAGACATGTGAGCCATGAAACTTCATTTCTTCCCAATTTGTATCCTTTATGCCTTTTCTGTTTTCCTCACAACATCTCCCTTGGGCCAGAAGCAGCAGGTCCTTGTTAGTTGCCTGTGGGAAGGGACCAGTCCTACCAACAGCCTGGCTGATTCCTGCTAAACTGTGTGCAATGCCTCACTTCCCCCACCTTCCCTCAGAAGGGACACACGTTTGGGTCTCCCTACTTTTGCACAGATGCTGATTTTTGTGAGCGCCAATGTTTCGTCAGTATGTTTATACCACCTGCCCAAAAGTGCAATTAAATTGATATGATGGGATAGATTGAAGTTTATTGCCATGACAAACAACCGCTGTGACCACAAACTCTCTTTTCTCCAGGGGAACAAAGACAGAACTCCTGCCTCAGCCATGTCCCAGTTCTCCTACAAATGCGTACAGATTCTGTGCTCCTTGTTGCTTTGTCAGTAAACCTGTGCCTTGTTCTGCCATTTCTGCTTTGCCTCCAGACCTCATATCGGGGTGTGCTCAGTTCTGCTCTTCCAGCTCTGGAAACTTTCTTTATGCTCCATCTTCGGCCCTGAGAGAGAGGTGGGGGAATGCACAAGGATTTCTGGTCCCCACCTGGAATGGCGCCTAGGTTCTGCAATCACTGGCTATTTAGAAAGGCTGGGCAGATAAAATCTAATCTCTTGAGCTAGTGTTGTATTGCAATAACTTTGCTACCTCTTGCTAGGTGCTGCAATAAATACATACAACACCCAGAGAAGGTGTGTTGTTGAATGGTTTAGCCTTTTATCAAGGTACGCATAGGAACAAAAATCACAAAGCTCTTCTCAGCAAAGAACTCTTCTTAAACTGCCAAACTTGGAAATAAGTTTGGAAACTTATAACTTGGAAATAAGAAATAATCTCACCTTAAGATCTGTATTCTTAAAATGTTTTTTACTGATAAGCAGATTTGAAAAAGGAATCTCACAGTTAATTCCCAATATGTTAAATCCTCAGTTTGAGGCCCCTTCCACAAGAACCCCGTAACCTCTTGCCATGCTCAGTCCTGTGGTCTGTTTCAAACCTGCTGCAGTATCCCTCTCCACAGCACACCTGAGGGTGCCAGCTCTGCCCTCCTGACAGTCTGATGCCTTGGACTGTGTCCTGGGAAGAGCAAAATACTGAGGCAAGTGACCAGAGCACTGCAGTATGGAGCACTCTACTTCTTCATCCATCTCTCTGGCCCTCCACCAGCTCTGGGCAGCAGCTGTCTTGCTGCAATCTCTGCTGAGCCCTTGCTTGCAGAGCACTCCATAAGAGACCAACCTATCTCCCATATCATATCTCCTGGGAAATAACTGTGTAATAATTAGTGCAAACTGTTATCTCTCTCCCCTTTTCTGTTTGCTAGTTGAACCGCTGACAGCAGAGCATGTTTAGACATTCTGCTGATAAAAGCATGTTTACTTTGTGCTGGCTTGTGTGTGTCTTCAGGCATATTTACAGCATGGCAAAACATAATGTCACACTTAGAAAAAAAATACTGGTTTTCCATGACAGTTATATAAAAGAATCTGCTATCTGCAAACATGAAAAACTATGGCAAAAGAACGGGTTAACAACAAATAATTTATGAAGCTAATCTTTCTCGAACCTAATTCAAGTAAATGGCTTGTAGTGTAAAATAAGTTTTTAGTTATTCATTTCTTTGCATTACAGTATTTTTAGGCAAAAAGAAAAGAGGAAGAGAACAGACAGTCTGCTGAAGCACTTGAAGCTTACTCTTTTCCACAATAAAATCCCCCACATATAGAGAAACATGGAAAAATATTAACAGAAAGGTATCAGATATGGAATAGTGAGTAGGAACCCTCTAGCACTGTATAGTCGAGGGTTCTGTTTAATAAATAGAGGAGGATGTTCCAGAAGGCCAAATTTAAATATCTTTTTTTTAAACTACCATGAGAAATCTAACCATGGAGAAAGCAAGCAGAAAATCCAAGAAGCAGAGAACCTATGACACTGCAGATATCACAAACTAGAGCATTCAAACACAAGCACATCAAAACCCCAGCAGAACCCATATGATGTTTAGCACAGGCACAGCAGAACTCTGTAGATTTGGCTTCCATGGGGCATCGGAAAAGGAAACTTTAGCAGAAAAAATCATAAAGCACAAATAACAAATTGTCCTGTATCTGCACATTCTACCTAAAAAAAGAAAGAAAAAGTTTAGGGTTTTTTTCCTCATGAAAAGTGAAAAAGGAAAATTACAGTGATGGAGCATTTTTAGGTACTTTAAAAGCCTGGAGAAATGCCCATAAAAATCGAAAGTATTGCCAAAGTGTCATTTAGTTGTATCCCTGGGGTGTGACCTAGGAGAATTTTAGTCTACAACATTCCTCCTGTCAGAGAGATGCTGAACATTCATAAAGCATCCATTCTGCAAGTAGATACATGCGATACTTAAAGAAAGTCAAGGGAAAAGAAACTAAAAACTCTTCAAAACTTACATGAGTTAAACGTTATTTTGGAAGGAATCCTGCAGAAGGATATCACAAAGCTATGGAACAATCCCCATGCACACGAGAAGGCACGGAAGGCCTACAAAAGCTTTTTCAAATAAGGCTATCAACCGCATCTACTGCACTACAGGTAAGCTGGTGTTATTAACAAGAGACTCCCAGGTGAGGGGAGCACCAGTGTGCAACACGATTGCTGAAGAACCATTGGGGTGGAGACAGCTCCACAGTCATAGCAGTAGGAAAGAAAGGACCAGGCACACTCGAGATACATCGAGGGCTTTTAAAACCTGACCCCTCGATTGCAATGCACAGGCAAATCAGGTCAGAAAAGCAACTGCCCAACCATATCCAGCAAAATGACACTTGAAGGGCACAACCTTTGTTATATCACCTGCACGTGACAGTCTGGGTGGGAAGTGCATGAACCAGTGGGCAACCTGTGGAGAGCTGCCCATGCACCACGGGACACAGAGACCAGGAGGCTCCAGAAGGAGCGCGGTCTGAAGTTGGTTCTCGGCAGCCAGCAAAGCAGAGTGAAACAACCAATCTGGGTTTGTCACTTGGAGACAGAGACCAGCAGACTGGACTAGTGGAAATGTAAAGCAGTTTGAAGTATCAGCTGTGTGACCTCCTAATCTACGTGTATCAAGACCAGCAGAAATCGATGAGCCTCAGAAGCAGAGAAGCAGAGAAGAAGACCCAGTAGCTTTGCTTGATATTGGGATACTACATAAGACTTCCTAAATGGTGGAGAAAAGCTTGGAAGAACTGATCCGTGTGTTCAATCTTGCATCTTACCAGTGCCTGTGGATCAGCTAGCAGAAGAAAAACAAGTGATTGAAATGATGATCTAAAGACGCAACAACATCTGAAAGGCCGGAACATGAATAATAATTTTCTTTCAGATAAAGATTTAGGAGTAGAAAAAAATAATTATAATAAAAACTGAAATGACCTGGAAAGTGGCAAAATAGTAATTTGGAAGCAAATGCATCTGTAGAGTCTGAAAAATTCAGAAAGCACATCTCAATGTGATAAAATGCAGGAGGCATTTGGAGATGTTGGTACATAGGAGGAATGGCGATGGGTGCACTTTTCCAAAAGACTGAGAACTTAATGGCAACATACCTGTGATAATTTATGCAATTTTATGCAATAGGTGGTAACTACTTGTTCAGATACAAAGATATTAGCTATTGAAAGGGGATTTTCAGACCTGTCCCACTCTCTCCATGGGAGTTCAGCTAAGCAGTGTAGAATAGTCAACACAGCAAGGAATCACATCAAGACATCAGGTAGGAAAAAAACCAACTTAATCACACTCAGCCCTCTCTCTAGAAAATAGCACCTCATGACCCCTTTTATGTCTTCTGCACATGCCTCAATCCAGATGAAAATTATGAGCTACTCTAAGCATTGTATTTGTGCAGCACACTTATGATGGCACTGATACTGCCTTGCAGGCCACATTACACATCTTACTGACTCTGAAACTTGGCAGGGCTGAATTTGCCATGTAAATGACTATATCTCCTTGAGCAACAGTGAGGGAGCTAAGGCCATGTTCAGAAAACCAAGGGGCAATAGCCATTTCAAATGAAGATGGGTAATACCCAAAGATAGCTCCTAAAAGAAGCTTGGAGAACTTCCCTGTGAAATGTGAAGGATACAAACAGGCAGCACTCACAGACAAGCACGCACCAACCTGAGCTGTAAAGGGCAATCAAATATAACAAATTATGAAACAATCGACTCCACATGTCACAGCTTTTCACCAAGGGCTGAAGCAGGGTATGTCAACAAACCAGAAAATGAAGGTTTTTACTTGCTTTTACATGTAAAAATTTTTTTTTTTAAATTTTTTACTATTTTTCTGTCAGAGAGTGAACTGTTCTGCCCTTCCCAACATACTATGTTTCTTTGGGTTGGTTTTGGCTTGTTTTTTTTTTTTTTTTTTTACAGTGTCTTCCAGTTATACATTTTGTTCCTCTTAGGTTTTGTTTTCCTTTTGAGGACACAGTGAACCAGGCATTTCACCGCACGTTGTAGTTCAAGTTTGAGCAAAAGGTCAAGTAGGCCATGGGTTATGAAAGTCCGTAAATGGTTGTCCTAGAAGTAAACAGTTCTCCCTTTTTAGCATGACTGTAGTGTTTATATGTATTTATTTTCCTAGAAAGAAACTGTATTTTATATTAAAAATATTTTTCAGTCATTTTATAAGCTCAGGCACTACACAGGTTTTTAGTACCCATGGGTTAAGCAAGCACATATATATATGACACACACACACACACACACACACACATATATATATGTATATATATATTAGTTATAATCAAAAGTAAACCACTGCAGTCAGTTCTAGCTAAAACTGGGTTGGTTTTTCTTAAGTATACTCAGATGACTCCATGTGTACACATAGATGTATGACTTGTTCATGTCTCAGTTTTAAGTGACAAACTCTATACTGTGATATTTAGAGACTTCTTTTCAATCTCAGTTGCCTGGGAACATTTGTGTTTGTCTCCACTGACTGTGGCAAACAACCTTCATACCCATTAGTCATGAAAAGTAAATAACTAACTTAACTCAGGCAATAAATCCAAATAATCAGTAACGGCAGCAGGTGATAAATGTCAGCAGAACTGATATTATATTAGATCTGAGTTACTGAGTAACGCTAATGTGCGATGAATCAGGGCCAGAGGTCTGATGGGAACAGCTGACATGAGACAAATACACAAGCACTTGTTTTCATCTCTTGTTTTTGAAAAGATGCAGAAACGAGGACATCACCTGAACCAGCTGTGAAACTACCCCAGAGGCCATTCAGCCCTCAAGCATGTTTATGCCACATCTATACCTGGTTTCATCGTGCTTGTGATTGTGGCTGCAGGTGCAAAACCATGGCACATCTCAGGGCTCCCAGTTAAACACAACGCTGCTGGTCTCTCCCTTGTGCACATCTTCACATGCACACACGCAGGATTTATGCTCCAGTACCCCTGAAAATCTATTGGGCTTTTGCACCTGAGTTGTTTGCTTTCAAAAATGCAACCACAAACCACGTCACTGCTTTAAATTAACAGAAGACAAATGCAGCTGCCTTATACACTGATGTAAATGCAAGAGCTCTGTCTTAGTGATCTTCATAACTCACTCAACTTTTTCCAATGCCAGCTTTCTAGGATAACTTATTCACAAACCCCACAGCACTTTGTTACAGAGTCCATCCTGCTATTGAGCTCTTCGAACCCTGTATTGAAGCCCAGTGACCAAACACTGGCTGCACATCCATATAATAGCCTTAATTCACCACTGTCTTGTGCCACTCTTGGTGGTGATGCAAAGTAGCTGTTTGCCATTACTGAGTCTGGTGGCTATTTTAAACTGTTTTTTCACTGGCAGATTACTACTCAGGGAGCAAAGGAGCAACGCAGCCCTTGTCCCTGCAGCCTTTTCCTGGTTTTATTACCTTTAAGCCTGCTCTACCCCCTGTCTTTTTTGTCCCTAGAAGTTTTTGTGGGAAATACTAGAGTTCTGGAGCTGGATACACAAGCAAGCAGACTTTCTGAGCACTGTTTAGTCCATAAGATAGGTCACCTTGCAGTCGGTCTCATGCTTCTCTTGGGGTGGTGAGGTCTGTGGGGTAGGGATGCAGGGGACCCCAGAAAGGAGGCTGGAGGGCAGAGATCAAACCTCAGGAGCAGCTGGTTATTGCTATCTTCTGAAGTGAGGCTGGGATCTGAAGATGTTGAAACACCACTGGCCACAGCTGGCCATGGAGAAGCAACCACTGGTGCTTCATAGGAAAGTGTGAGAGACTTTTTATGGCCAGTAGGACAATATTTCATCTTAATCCCGATTTTGCACAAATTATGTGCAGCCTCACACAGCTGGTGGCTCCAGAGGCTGCTCTGTGCAATGAGATTTGTGGAGAAGCTGCATCTTGCTATGGCCCTGCCTGGGAGTTTCAAACTTTCCACTGAGCACTTTGTGTTAATCATTCATTACATTAAAAAAATATCACATTATGTTTGCTTTATTGTGTTATTTGTTAATCCTGAATGCTTTTTCCCTTGCTTTCCAAGATAGAAAGGCCACCTGAGATGCTGTAGAGAATTTGACCTACAGCTGCTGCTCCAGCAGAACATTTTCCTTGCAGGTCTCATGCCATATCTGCTGTGGGGACGTCTCTCTAAAGATGTTCATCATGTCTTATTAATGCCAGTATCATTAACTGAACTGACAGGTTTTTTGCCAGTAATTCCCATGGACAAGTGCAAAGAAACAGTGTGCACTCATGGCTTTCTAACCACCCAGATATGGCAATTTTCTGCAGGAGTTTCACTGGGTGTCACATCGTGTAAATAAATAATGGGAACCATCAAATGTCCTGGAAGGAATCTAACCCACTGGTTCTTGTCTTTTCTTATTTGTATTTGTGTAACTGTAACTCTCAGCTGTTACATATTCAGCCTTAAAAAGCTCCTTGCCAGCAAAATAATTTCCATTTTCTTGTTTATAGACTATGATAAACACACACTTTAATTTTCAACTTCATGACCTAAATAGATTGAATTCTTACGTTGTTTCTTGTACCATAAGTTTTCCACCCCTTGAATAATTGCTGGCGCTTTTCTGCATTTTGTCTAATTTTTAAAGTTGACTTTGAAAAGTGGACTTTCAGAAAAAGTATGGAGTTCAGAAGTTGTCTTACTATAGAAGCACTATCTCTACCTGCTTCCTAGTGCACTGCTTCTATCTGCCAAGATTCTTTCTCTTGATACAGCCTGCTATAGCTCATTCATCGAGCTACTGACCAGAGTCCCTAAGTGGCTACTTCTCTCTGAAACACCTTCAATTACAGGCAACATCCATTCTTGGTTCCTTGGTTGATTGAAATATATGTAGTTCATCAAGTAATACAGACACCTTAGTAAAACAAACTTGGATGTGATAATATTTTCTGTCATTTGACAGTTTCTCCAGGTGTGAATTTTCGGTTTCTCCAATTAATTGAAAGATAACAAATTACACTGGGTTGAAACAATTTGCTCACTCTTCTTTAGACAGCTTACCATGGCAGATTTCAAAAGCTTCTGTGAATGGTGAGTTATCAAGTACTCTTTTCTGATCCATTTATATTTACCAAATTGTCTGCTTCTAAAGCAATTCTTTGTGGAACTGGAGCCCAGTTCCACAAGCTTAGGCAGCTGTCCATGACACCTGTCAGGCTCCTGTTGCTGCTGCATCAGCTGAGCATTTTAAACGGCCTCACAGACAACCAAAAGCACAATTTAATTTTGTGCAGGGGCAATTCCGGATGATGAGGTAGTTCCTAAGAGCATCAGCGGACGGTGGGGAATGACTCACTCACCATCCCAAAGGGAAGTTTAGTGGCCATTTGTCTGGGGGCCAGTTTCCTCAGGCCTCCCCAGGACTTCTCACGTCTCCTTAAGGCAGCCAGCTGCAGGTTCAGTTTCCTGCTTCCATTGGGACTGTAGTAGCAGTGTAAAACTTTTAACATAGTTTTTTTCTATCATCTGTCTGGTTAGCATCAGTCTGGGCTTCCTAAGCAAATGTATCATTTTATAATTCAATATACTTCTATAGAGAAAGCTAATTAACCGGTCCAAAACATTAATGAGAGTTAGTGGTTTTTAAAAAGTGATATAACTGATATACATTATGTGATTTCCATGCCCACCAGAAGTTAGTATAGTTGTATGAGAATACAGCTGAGTATTTTGGCAAAGCCCCGTTCCAATCTTACCGCCTCCATGTATCTGACACAAGTATGGAAATCGCCACACGTTCCCCAGGCCAACAGCAAATCCGATACAGCTCAAAATATACTGGAACTTATTGTCCCACTTGGGTCTGCCATCTTCTTTAGGGATTTCAGGTGTTGCTGATAAGTCTTTTGACATTTTAGTGAAATATCCTTCGCTCCTTATCCCCTTTCCCTAAAAAATGGGAAGATGCTTTGAAACCTGTCTCTCCTACAAGTTTTATGCAGGGTGACAGAAGGATCTTGGAAGAGAGGTGGAGCTTTCTTTTTATCTGATGCAAAGGATTGTGTCATTGCCAAGGCTACAGTTTAAAGACAAAACCAGGAATTATTATTTTATAGAGAGTTACCACTCTTGTCTTTTTTGCAGCTCCTTCTATAGTTAGCTTGGGAATATGTTGTTAATGGGTAACTCAGGATCAAACAGGTTTTTATTTTCTGTTCTCCTTCTGTTCTCAGACTCTGTCAGAGAAGTGTGATGCTGAATATAATTAAAAAGAAACCTTTGCAGCAGACTAATTAAAATTGCAAAATACTTGTAAAAATCTATGAATAAAATGTTGGCATTTCCTTTCTTAGTTTATTAATAGAAGTAAATAAATGAAGGCATCTTTTCCAAATGCAAAAAGTCAATTAGAAAAAACGCCAAGAGAAATTAGACCTTGTATGTTCAGACATTATAATTTCATCCATTTTCACAATAGTTGCTAGAAGTTAATCACTTCCCACCTGTCAATGAATCCCCAGTGACTATTTTTATTATTCATTAAATAGTTACTGATGAGTGCAAGAGCTGAATGCTTTCCTTCGATTGAAAGTATGTGGGAATATTTTTCTGTTTTGTTTCAGTCATGCCAGGGTTTTGCTGGTGTGCATGCCAAATTAGTTCACTCCACATTAAACAGAGCAGCCAGTCAGCTTGCTTGCTTCAGTAAATCAACACTTTATGCCTGGATTCCCATCTCGAAACGGGAAGAGTTTCTAAGTGAAGGTGAATTGTTTTCCCCAAAATAAAAGCCCTGCTCTGCAGCTAAGCACACAAATGTGGTCAGGTTGCAGATCATCCAACCAGAAGCCAGTTTCAGATCAAGGCTACATGACTCTCCCCGGGCTGTCACAGCTCATCTGCTTACAGCTCTGCAAATATCCAGACTCACAGATGGAGCAACTCAACTTCCCAGTGTCTTACCAGGGCTGTTTCACAGGGCACACAGGAGCTGGACACAAAGCGTGGTTTGGCAGCAGCCGCACAACATCAGTGGTACCAGGGCACACACCACCATCGCTCCTTCCCCTGGTGCTCTTCTGGTCAGGAGATGCCTTGGGCTGGGCTTGGGCCCTTCCAGCAACACCCCGAATTCCACACCTGGCACCTGCAGCCAGCCACTTCACACGTGGTGTTACTCACTCTTGGTGGCTGAGCTTTTTATCAGCAGAAAAATCTGACAAAAAATGTTGTTCTCATTGAAGAGCAACATCTTCAAATATTTTAAATAGTTACTTACATTAATGTAATTTTTAAAAATTGAAAATGGAATGAAAATTAATTTAATCATTCAGATTCTTTGGAATGGGTTGCCCAGAGAAGCTGTGGATGCCCCATCCCTGCAAGTCTTCATGTCCAGGTTGGACAGGGCTTGGAGAAACCCGCCAAAGTGGAAGGTGTCCCTGTCCACGACAGGGGGGTTGGAACTGGATGATCTTCAAGGTCTTTTCCAACCCAAACCATTGATTCTATGATTCCATGAAGTTCAAATGCAATGCCTGGTACTTTACTCTCAATTTAGAGGAGGTAGACTACTCTAAAGATACATTCTGGAGTAAATATACCCTAAGTATACCTATTTCTTTTAAGAGAGTGTTTCCATTACAATCAGCATGAGGGTGTAAATTGGATCCATTCTCGTTTCAAAAGGTGGGTGTAGGAATTGCTGCAAGGTGATGCAAGTGTGTTGTCCATGTACACGG
This sequence comes from Pachycephala philippinensis, assembly GCA_013397055.1. NCBI lineage: Eukaryota > Metazoa > Chordata > Aves > Passeriformes > Pachycephala > Pachycephala philippinensis. The sequence goes on from VWZT01000747.1 coordinate 94,432, forward strand.
ACAGTTGGATGAAGAGGATCACCCACCCAGAGGGGACATGGACACTGCCTGCTCCAGGCACTCGGCCTGGGTGCTCTAACAGTGCCCCTTTCCCTCTCCGGCGGCCACATGAGGAATGGGACTCCTCACTGAGCTCCACTGGGTCACGTGGAAGTTAGAGCCTTGACACAGTTTTAAGGTAAGCGTGTATGTGTGTGTGTGAGTGTGTGTGTGCACATGAACCAGAGCCACTTACCTTGGTGGCAACAGAGGAGAGCAAGATTTGCACCCTTGTGTGCCTTGGATCTCCCATCAGCACGGACACCCCAGACAAGTGGTGCACCCCTTGCTCATGGGTGCCACAGAAGGCAGATTTTGCTGTTTCCTGAACTGCTGCTGCCCCCTTGCAAGATTACCTCTGCTGTCACCAGCAAAAGCAGCACCATCTGCTAGTAGCTTGTAAGTTATAGGCAATTCATAAAATATATAGAATTCTAAATGAATCAAGCTGTCATTCTTGTACTTAGAAATGTTTTTATTAAATATTTTAAACTTCTATATGAGACAAATAATATTAGTGGCTTTGTGCAACATAGTGGCATGTAAAATAAAAACAATTTAACGTGCAAGAGAAGACAGCATTAAGTTACCCTTCATATTGGCCACCCAACCAGAATGATTACACATGGAAGAGTCACTTATGGCATTTCATGCCTGTGCATCCCCAAGCGGAGGGGATGGAAGGCAGTTTCAAACAAGCTGCCTTCAGAACCAGAAAGAGCACAGATGATTTGGCCTGGTGACCCCATGACTTGCAAATGTCACTGTTTTGCTTCCCGGAGCCAAGCGATCAACTCTTCACATTGCATTGCATTGTTAAGCAAATGTTTACCTGGAAACAACACATGGTTATCCTTTCATGAAAATAAAATTTACTCCGGATTCTTAAAAAAAGTATTTTTTTACTTTCCTCATTGACAGAACATCCTTCCACATTTGAAAAAAAAGTGGTTTTATGATGAATACTTTAAGTTTCCATTAATGGAAGTCTCAGATGTAGCGATAAGGCCAGCACGATCATTCTTTTTCTGACAGTAGTTCCTGATGGCTTTGTAGATGGCAAAGGTAGGGATGGCCAAGCTGGGCACTCCGGCGAGGATTACAATGATAGCGTACACCCAGGGGGGATATTCAACCTTCTCTGTTTTGGGGAACTCCTCCTGAAAGAGCAAACAACCAAGTTGTAGAAAGTCATGAGGAGCAAATACCTGGCAACATGCACAAGTTCAATAATTCAACAGATCAAAAATGTAATCAGAACAGTGGCTGGCCGTAATGGCACAAGAGTTTGCCAATTCCACAGCAGCTTTCAGCTCAGGGGTTTCTAGCCTCAGCTGTTTTGGACTTATTTTTACTTTAAAATGATGTAAAGAAAATGGCATGAAAGAAGTAGGGGCCAGGAAGGGAGACTGGGGCACTGGAACGCTTCCTTGGCACAAAGGAATGTGGGAACGGGGGGCCTGACAGGCCACCAGGGCCTTATGGCCAACCAGCCTTTTTGTGGGAAGGCTGAAGTCAAAGGGTCAGGGAGGGCTGAAACATTATTAAGAGGGAAGTGAGGATGCAAAGGAGGAGAAAAGTAAGTAGTCTCATTTCCATGATTTCTAGCAAGTTCGCCAGAAAACTGATGGAAGATGAATATAACTGACAATGACTCTTACATTAAACATAATACTTAAAATAATTATAAATAAATATTTTGGTTTATACACTTACATAGCTAGGGTCCCAAACACCGTAGAGAAGTTCTTTGCTGACTGTCACCACAAAATAAAAGAAAAAGATAACTAACATAATGAGGGGACTGACAACTCTCCAGGTAACCTGCCAGAAAATGTTGGGCTTGTGTCCAATCATGAATTCAATATCCTTGTTAAACCTAGAAACAAAAACAGGAAATTCAGGACCTTAAAAGCTGCCCAGGATCAAAGAATGCCTGCTCATAAACAGGGAAGTCCAAACTACCCTTATCTGTGTTTCCGAGGAATTTGCTAATGTCAATGTGAGACCAGAACTGACAACATCAGGAGTTAGACCTCAGTAGTTCAAATTAAGGCACATATCATTGCAAGTCAGGAAAATTATTTTTGGAAATGTACTATATTGAAGAAGTCTGTGAGGCATATGTGAAATAGTTTCAACAGGAAAGAGTCAGTGCAGATTTTTTTGGGATTTTCCCCACAACATATTTCAGTATTGCTTCACAAATTCTTGGTAAGGATCTCAGCGCTGCATAAATTAAAGGGAGTGACACAATATTAAAAAAGAACAAAAGTAAATAGCAGTAATTTAATAGTTAGATTATAATATAATGTTTGCCTAATTTGGATATCTACTAGTTTTCTCAGGCTGAATAATGAAACAATATTTAACTTTATGCATTATTAAGAACACCTACAATTGTGTTATTTGGATTCTTCATGGAACATCAAGTGGACCATGGGGCAAAAATATTTCCACAGGAAGAAACAAGCCCTGCATTGAGAGTGGTACTGTCTGCATCAGTCCTGAACCAATTCATGGCCTCTCCATATAATCCAATACCTTGTGCAGACACTTCTTTAAAACTAGTTAGTTTGGAAGTTTGGGATTTCTGTTTTAGTCCTTTTGTCTGGCTTTCCTGAATATCCTATGGGGATAAACCTGAGGGGGCTATTCAGTTGGTCCTTCAGCTATGAACAACGCACTGAATCCACTTGAATCTCAGTTGCTAGGTAAATTGATTTTATCTTTTCATCCCTAACGTCTGAGATCTAGGTGTCTTAAAATGACATGCAGCCCCATGTCCTGACTGCAGCACACGTTCAGGTGTAGCTCATGTGTGTCATGGATAACACACGTGTTCTCCTTCAAGCAACAGAGCCATCTTTCTACCAAAGACCTTTTCTCAGAAAAAGGTCACAGAAACTCATCTGGAGCAGGTAACACTACTTTTGGGCAGCCCCGATAAGCTCTGTTCTCAGAGAGGACTACAGTGATGTGTACTGGCCAGGAACATTAAAGTTTGGTAGAGGTTCTTTTCTGAATCAAACACGCACACACAAACACATTGCCCCCATTTTATGGACTCAACCCTTGTTTGTGTCCTGGGAGTAATTTTAATTTACTTTGTAAAGAGTTCTGAGATCTTAAAGGGAAGGAAAAGTGATCAACATAGACTTTTTTGTCCTTAACAAATTAAAATAAGCCTTCTTTCACAAGGGTACACCATCTAATTTACCTAACCTGATTCATGCTTCCTCAGGTAGTATAAAAGTATGGGAAAATGGGCCACAAGGGCATTCACCCCATTGCCAGGAGCAGCAGCTGGATCTGGCACAAATTCAAGTAAAACTTGTGGGTGATTGAATTTCCTGTACTTTATTTCACATTTCTTATGTATTAATTATAAGCATGAAGATATTGAAACTTGATTTATTGCATCTCTAGAAAGTTGAGAGGATAGTTACTCACTGCTACAACTGATAAAGTCCTGGATTTATCAGCTAAGAACCTATCTCAGTAGCTTTGGATTTGCAACCTGCTGTAAACCAATATCTGCAGCCTGCCTGGAGATCCCTGTGTTGGACAGTATCATTTAGCACTCCCTGTAAACACTCCTGGGATATACCTCTGCTTTAAAACTTCGGCTTGGTGCCAATGTGCTTGTACTTTGCTTCTGCTAATTAAATGTTTAATGCAATTATCCTGAAGAAGAGTTATTACCAATGTCACCATATTTAAAATGTAAATGAGCTATAGTGGCTCTTATGTAACTGTTGCAAATATCTACATTCTGATGCCTACTTTAAAAATAAATTATTTGCACTCATATCATTGCACTCCAGAGCTCTTGTTAATGCCTCATATTCTCTTGCAGTCTTAGGGATGCGTTAATTTGAACTGGTTGTTAAAGAGCATTATTATAATGCATTAATAAAGTGGAAATCATTCATATACAAATTCTTAACAAGCATTTTTTCTTTTTGCTGAGAACTCTTTAAGAAACCTGAAACGTATAAGCAACCCCAAACTACAGCTGCACCATTTCATTGATTTCTGTAACAGAAATTCTGTGCACAGAGAGGCAGCAAGACTATAGCTATACAACAATAATCACTTTATGCATTGATACCCAGTAATGGTTAAGCTGTATTTCATACCTGTCTATTCCATAAATGTAGACGACTGAAAACATCTCACAAAATGCAATTATCAGCAGGGGAATAGAGCCAGCAAAACTATCAAATAGACTCAGCCAGTAATTACCAGAATTCAGCACAAAAATGAAAGCTATAAAATAACACACCAAACAAACGAGACCTGTGGGAAAAAAACAAAACAACAGCACACTTAGGCAAAGAAAGCAAAAGCAAAAAGAGAAAGAACAGTATTTCCCCAGTAGCTATAAAGCTTAAAAAGTAACTCTTGCAGCCTGAAGGCCACCACTTTATTTTTTAATGGCGTTCTGGGAAGGCTGGCTTTTATTTGGGTAAAACTCTCCTGACATTGCACAGGTGGGAGAGGCTGCAAAATAAAAGGGAGAAAACTGAGGAAAGAAAACAGGTCCTCTTCCTCATAGCTGATGGAACAATGTTGCTCTGAGAGAAATCCTGCCTGGGTGAAGGACTCAGGTCCTCCAGCTTCCCAGTGGAGGAGACAGTGGTCATCATGAGCAGGCTGATGGGCAAGCCTAAGGGTGAACAGCTGCCTGCAGGCTCAGAAGGAACCTCACAGGAGCTGCCCCGTTGGGGAATGTGAGAAAATCTTCAATAGGTCATCTGGGAGTCTTAAGACCATTCCAGATCAGAAGGTAGAAGTGGGGTGGGCCTCTTTTTCAGCACACAAGCTGTTCTCTGGGGAGGGTGGAGAGGTCACTTCTCAATAAAAAGCACTTACCAGTAACAAGTTCCTTAGGCACTCTGGAGGGTATAATCTTGAGATCTTGTAAAGGTACAAGCACACCTTCCATATTTCCAAACATAGATGACAAACCCAAGCAGAAGAGCATGATAAAGAAGAGAATGGACCACAAAGGTGAGACAGGCATTTTGGTGATAGCTTCAGTGAAGACAATAAAGGCTAGGCCAGTTCCTTCGGCTCCCTGGGGAAGATTTAGGATCATTAACATCACACGGCACTTAAATTTACATTGGTAGTCACTAGAGTTGGCAATTAAATAGTTGCTATGCATTCCCACCATATTTAAGGTATCAATATGTGTTAGGGTATTAAACTTACATCATTCAGGAAAGTTTCCAGATCACAGGTTTCAAACTTGAGGCTTGCAAAAGTTGCTGGATCAGTCATGTTGCACAGCTGCTGCATTTGTTCAAAATTATCTTGGGTTACGTTACCTTCTGGCAAATCAAATGCATTCACCAGAGTAAGAATATTTCTGAAAAAGTGAAATGCATTTGTAATTTGAAATTATTTATGTGTAAGCATCATCAGGATTCATTTACATCATCAAACAAATTATTAAGAGTACAGTATCAAGATCAGATTTGACATTGGAAAGTCTAGCAGATGTGCATGTGCAATTCTTTCTTTCTTTCTTCTTCCAAGGTGAGTGTAACACTGTCTTTCATGGCACAGATGACACTAACTGGATGGACACTCTAGGAACCTGTGCAGGAGTTAGGTACCTGTCTTAGCATTGCAGACTAAACACCAGCCCCCAGACTGGGCAGCTTCTGGCAATGTCTAAGTTGTCTGGAACTGTGAATCATGTAGTTTCACAGCTGAATGTGGAGGAACTAGACTGGAAACCACAGAGTCTGGCTGCCCTGGTAAAATGAGGAATCTCTGATGAGACCTAAGCATTTAAGCTCTCCAGGAGAAAATCTAAACACAGAGCTAACACAGGAACCAGGGAATGTGACATTCATGCCATATGTCAGCGTGGACAATAATGTGAAATATGGTTGCCTATGCAACATCTATGTAGGAAATAAGGTGATTTAAAAAATTATCACTTCCTATGGGATTTGTTCCACAAGATTCCATATTTTTATAAGTAATGAGTAATTCTGGTGCCATGTAGGTCAAGAGCTGCAATTAATCAGAAATGATAAATCCATTATCAGCAAGCTAACAGAGCTGCCTCAGCCAAACAAACACCTGCATATTCAGTGGGGTTTTTTTCCCCAATAACTCACTGGTCGAAACAGTCGTCGTATCTTGCTGTGGCTCTGAATCCAATGATGGAGTATATGACGGTTGCGGCGTAGACGGATGTGAAACCATTGATCACTGAAATGATCACAGCATCTTTCTCACAGTTGTTGCTGCAATCCAAAGAGAAGAAACAATGGATGTCAATCACATTTCCAAAATAAATAGTGAAACTGGATACCAAGACTAAGAAAAAAGTAGTCTACAGATGCATAGGTACATCAGTGTACCCTTGAAGAGCACACAAGTAGTGCTGTTAGATTTAGTAAATTAAAACTTGGTGCCTTAAGCAATTTAATAGCTATGGTTTTTATTTCTTTTGGTGCTTTTTCCCCCCTTCAAATAATCCTGCCCATAAGGAATAACTGCCTGAGTTGTTTTCATGTTTGGTTCATGGGAAGTAAAGCATGACAGGCAAAAGAGTTATGTCCCTCCTTTTCAAGCTTGTCATGGATGTGTGCAGACACACATTGCCGTGGGCTGTGCCTTCACTGCTGGTGTGTTCTGCTGCAAGGTGAAAGATTTGGGCTTGAATTCAGATACTCAGAAAGGAAAAGTGAGCAGAAGTTCACTTTTCATAACTCTTAGGTATGGTGAAATTGCAGTAGCCAAGAGCACTTGGGAAGAGTTTTGTTTGACTGTTGAACAAAAGATGGTTCAAAATGTTCTCAAGTTTTGGAAGAACAATGGAATGTTATACTGATAAAATGGGACAGAAAAACTCTTTGTAGAAACTTCTCTGCTACAGGCACTTCAGTGTGCCTGTGCTAACACAAAGAATTTGCAGAGCCAGAAATAGACTTTTATCTGAGGGACAAGATAAAATATCAATATTCAATTAGTTAATGGTTTTAAGAGAAGGCTGTAAAACGGTAGATATCTTATTTCTCCTGGGCAAGGAGTGGTATTGAGATAAACTTGATGTTGTCATATTTAATTTTCTGAACATGTTCAAGAGGAGAGACAAGCCTGTCCAACCAAGACCTGTCACACTGTGTTCTTTTCCCATTTATAGCACTGCAAATAGGCTTCTGCTGGACATAGTGCATTGAATGGAAATTCCTTGCTGTAGTCTTGTGTCAATTTTTGCAATGTAACACGAGATTCTCAATGACAGGCTTGAAAAGCATTTTTTCCTTTTAGAGAAAGTAACATGCTCAAGCTCCTTCTCATTATGAATTAGTGAATCCTTGACAGCATTGAAACCTTGTTGTATTTTCTGATGTTTTTATACTCCCAAACCATCCGGGGCAGAGTCACTGACACCTGCTCCAGCTGGTGCTGGATTCCAGGTGGCCCAACACCACAGTGTAACACTGTGGACTTTGCATGGGGATTTTTTACTTATATTTCCTTGGGAGTTTAATGACTTTGTTCAGTTTCCTCCTTAAGTCATGAATCATTGAGCATTGAATGAACATGGCCCAATGCCACTGCCCTGTGTGTTGGAAAACCCAGAGGACACTGCTCCTTTTCTTTGTGTCTTTTGAAAAGGTGAATACTCCCAGTTCTGACCCCATGACTATGGGACACTGACTTGGACCTTAAGCGGGGCTTGGCACCTCACACTGAGACTTGCGGGCACCAAAAATTCCGGGTGATCTTTTCAAAAACACCTGAAATCAAGAGTGGTGGCAAGGAACTTCCTCAGTGACTGAAATGCTGGTGTGGTGTAATTGAACCCAAGCCAAAACCAACACGCAGATTTCTGAATGCATGACCAAACTGCATATCCAAAACTTAATTCAGAGATGTTTGTCAAAAATGTTAGGTTTAGAGAATGCCACACAGTTTTCCTTCGAGAGTGCTGAAGGGATGGCAGGCACCAAGAGGCACTGGTGGTTGCTCCAATATTTTATGAGGCATAGTGTAGAATAAAGCTCTGCATTGTAATTTGCAGGCTGGGTCAGTCTCTGGGTGATGGGGATTTCTCACTCCCTGGCCCCACAGCACATATATAAAGGAATTGAATTTAAATTTCAAAATTACGTGTATCTCCTCATCTCAAAGCTAAAGTTTTAAACTGTGTTCTGTGAATTGATTTGAAATGTGTGCTCTGAGCACGGAGATCAAGGGCATCACCATGCACTGAGCACTCTCACAGAGGAAACTCCTGCTCGTCAGCTGGTGGTGGGCAGCCAGTCCCCTTCTTCCTATCCTGCATCACCATATCTTTCTCTAGGAAGTCAGCCAGAACAGGGACCTGAAATCTTGGTTTGGGAGAGCTAGAAGCGGCCAGAGGTGATGCACCTTATGTGTCTGAGGGGAGGCTGTCCCAGTCCCAAGTAGCACAATAATAGGGCAAAATAGAGATGTTTCATTTGAAAGAATGAAATATTCATACAAAATTTGGGTTTTGCCTGGCTACTTACTGAACAGAGTTGTAACTGGAGAACGAAATGAGGCCTCCAAAGGCCAGGGAGAAGGAATAAAACACCTGAGCTCCTGCATCCAGCCACGTTGATGGGTTCGCCAGCTCGGTAACCTGAGGCATCAGACACACAGCTTTAAGCACATCCAACATTGTTATTTAAACTGAGATTTAAAACAACAATGAAAACAAGAACATTAACCATGCCAAGCTCATCGTTCTTGTACAATTTCGACAAATAGGTCAGTACTTTTTGTCAAACTTACTTTTTTTTTTCTAAAAGAAAACCCATCTGAAGTTTTTATATAAGTATTTTGAAAATTGATTCAAAAAATGCTTTCCATAGCTGACAGCTGCCATGCCTGTTTTCAGAAAAGGTATTTGTTGCTCAGCATTAATAATGCTCGTTCAGAGATCTGCTCACGGAAAATGACCCTCCTTTTAATTTTGTTTAAAAACTGTTGTATAATTAAACCATTCTCTTAGGTCTTTTGTTCATATGGCAATTAGATGGGTTCTACTCCCAAATACATGATTCACGCCTTAAATTTGGGCTGGTTCTTGAATAGAATACAGGAAAATAAATCAAGCCAAATAAATGGCAACCCCACTGCTCTATGACGATCATTCAGTTCATTATCACAGATTGTGATGGAGGATGGAGAGAAGACATTTGTGTCTACGTACACTTGTTATATCCAATGCAAGGGATTCACCTTACAGAATCAAGACTTTTAAGGTGTCTGAGGGATAGTTAGAAAAGCACCAGTGGAGAGGATTAATTTGCAATCAGTTGTTAATTACAGAGAGAACCACATCATGTTTCACTGAGCAATGAGCCAAGCAGTGACTTACATTAGGGGTGAAGAGATACACAATTCCATTGGTTGATCCTTTCAGCGTCAAGCCACGGATCAGGAAAATGGTCAGCACCACGTATGGGAGAGTTGATGTCACATACACAGCCTGCACAAAAAAAATGTAAATAAACCTCTCAAAACAAAACACTTGAGTTAAAAAAGTGAAGAAAAGAGGGAAATAATCAAGGTACGGTGACCAACAATAATGGCAAGTTTCAAGCAAGTCACAATTAGCATACTACTGTAATAAATGTTCAATGAAATAGCATGTGTGGTATATTTTGATGATAAACATATTTTCTAGCAATAGTAGCCTATTTAAGAGAAATTGTCATTGTTGAAATTCAACTCAGATCATTCAAAAGCCGCATCAAAAATAACCTACACCCTGAGACCAGAGTGATGCAAGGATGGACTCTTAGGGCTTTGCTGGTCACTCTTTCGTAGAGATACTATTTAGGACTTGCATGAACCCAAATAAACGTGTACAGGTATGTTTTGAAGAGAATGACCATAATAAAAAGAGAGTCCCTCGATCCTGCATTAAAGATTAATATTAGTGTTAAAGTCGTAATACCTAAAGAATGTTACTAGGACCTAGTTTTACTAGGACCTGTAAGGACAAGGAAGACTCAAAAAAATTGCTCACAAAAATCTCCACGTAAGTCAAATCAAGTCAGATTCCATTTCATTCACCTTCATTCTTCAAAAAGCAGTCCCAGTGATGACACAAAATTTTAGATGCGCTTTTACTCAAAAACCAGACAGTTTCTACAGCATTATTAATTCTGTATAAATAAGGAATCACAACAGCATGTTTAATACTATCTCATAAAAAATCCCCCCAAGTACCTTTCCTGTTGTTTCAATGCCTCTGATTGTGCACACGTACAGCACAGCCCACGCACTTGTTAAACACAGCAAAAGCCACCACTGGATACTGCCAGAATCCTCAATGGAAGTGGAGATGTTCAGTGTTTCTCTGTACCAGAAGTAATCTACAGGAGAGCTCTTGGCACACTCTTCTACATAACCTGTAACCACAAAATGGTTGTCATTCTGTATATCTTTCATTTACTTGAAAAAGGAAGCTAAATAATAAATACCAGTGTTCTAAATTGTTCCAGTTAATGCCAATAGATTTGTTGTTGGCAAATTTTCAGATTTTTGGAGGCTAGTTTCATGGCAAAATGAGAGATTTAAAAGACAGCTGTTTAACAGGTATTTTAATACAGTGTCTCTTCCTCTCCCACACCTCCTTCAGAAATATTTTGTCTTCTGTTCTGTGGGGCATTGTTCAAGGTCTTGTCAGCTCAAGTTGAATCCTCAGCTTCCTGCACTGCCCTGACGTGTGCAATATTCTGCCCTGGCCCGCCCTTAAATGAGGCTTTCCATACTTATTCTGGGAGGAGAGAAGCAGAGCACTCTGAACAGCTGTTCACAGGCCCAGCACAAAAACCTGCTTCATACGGTGTCATGCAGGGCTGACTATGGAAAACAAAGCTGCTGTCACCAAGGGGTCTCCAAGGAGCTGTAGACTTTTCATATTGAGAGATACAGGTGTTTCAAATGGATTATGCATTTTTTTTCCTTTTCAATGTGCTAACAGAGGGCTGTTGGTGAAGAGATAGATGAAGCACATTGCCTAAGTCTGGAAAATGTTAATGTTTATACTAGATCTGCACTTAGTGAATATTCTGTATATGAACACATCTGTCAAAATCTACCACGAAGTTTCATATAAAAAGCCGAAATTTGCCTCAAAGATTAAGTGCTGGCCAGATTTTATTTAATCTGAATTTGTACAAAACACAAGTATCAAATAGTGCAATGTGCCTGACAGAACTACCATGCCATACTGCTATTTCACAGAAAGGCTCATTTAGGGTAACTGTTAGAAACAGAAATTTGTGCTCTGCAACAAAATACAATATTTTATAAAATATACCTGTTCTGTTGTCATTGAGAGGACAGCTATTCCAAGGCAGGGGCTCTTGGAAGGAGTTGAAGAAATACCACATCACACAGGCAATAATAGTGTTATAATATAAGCCCACCAGGAAAGATACAAACATGGATGCTATGCCTGAAAAAAAAATCAGAACGCAGTGTAAATTTCAGCACCCTTGTCTTCAAGATACATCAAAGTACATGGTGTCAAATTCAACCTTTCCTTCCTCCCCTGCTATGTTTTGGATGTGGGTTTATCACTGTGAATTCGTTGCCTAAAGGTTGGACAGGTGAGTCCTATGTAGAGTTACATCCTTGGAGGTCATCGAGACCGAAGGTGATGTCCACTTAGGATGCAACTTTATGAGAGGACTAATTCCCTACAGACACCACACAATCCAGTTCACAGCCTTGCCAGCTCATATCTAGGGAGTTTGGGATGCTGGACACACATAAAGCTCAACTGATTTGGAGTTTTGATTAAATGAGACCCAGATATCTCTTTCTTCCATAACATCCCTGCAGAGGTCAGCAGAGGTGGTGTTGTATAGGATGGATTGCTGCCAGGAGGCACAGTCTGTGACCAGGTGCAGAATTCACACTGGTATCTGTCCTCCTCTGCTCTTTCCCAAGTAATCAACCTCTGATGACTTCTCTGGCAGACAGTAAATGCTAATCATTACCTCCTGAGGGCTCTTAGGTTCTAAAGAATCTTGAAAAATTCCAGATGCAATGAACAATTATCTTTTGTAACTGATTTACAAATGCAGTGGATGCCAAAACAGCCCTGTTTCTTCCCTTTCAAGTGTGTGGTTGAGGTTGGAAGGGATCTCTGGAGGTCATCTGATCCAACCCCCTGATCGAGCAGGGCCACCCAAAGTTGGTTGCATGTCCAGGCAGATTTTGAATATCTCTGAGGCTGGAGACTCCACAGCCTCCCTGGGCAGTCCATGGCAGCACTTGCTCATCCTCACAGGGTTCCCTGGTGTTCAGAGGCACCGCCCGTGTTTCCTGTGTAACAAGGCAGCTGTGGAGATCTGTATGTTGTATGCATAATGCTGCTTTTACTACATTTTCAAATGGAGTGTTTGAATACTCGGGAGTCTGGTACAGAGGTGGGTAAGTATTTTCTGCAAAATATTATTTCTGTGGCTTTTGGAATGGTAACTCTCAGATGCAAGAAAGTAAAATTAGGTGGAGCTGAGGTCTATCAGATAAAGGTTCAGCTAATATTTATCCACAGAACTGTTACAGAGCAATTTTTGGCACACCTAAAGATTCATCCTAATAGTAAAAATGGCCAGTATCAATAACACAGAAAATATCTCTGAGGCCTGAAATTGGTCTCAAATTAGAGAAAGGTTTTAACATGGCCTATGGTACTCAGGAATGTGAACGCAAAATTGTCATTGTGCACTACCATCATTAGTTTGACCTATCAATGGAGAGTTAGGAAGATGGGAAAAGTAATAGATCCTGAAATCTCTTATGGCACACCAGAGTAAAACCCAGAAGATTTGCTCTTTAGATTGTCAGTTCAGAGACTCGTGCTTTCTCAGGAGGCTTTTTGACTTACCAACCCCCTTCAGGGTAGGGTGGATAGAGCTCCATACGCCCACACTGCCTTTCCTCAGCCTTTGACCAATGGCAAACTCAAGGTGCAGCAGGGGGATACCCTCCAGGACTAGCAAAATCAGGAAAGGGATCATGAAGGCTCCTGGAATGCATAAGAAAAATAACAATTCTAATCAGTGAAGGACAACAACAACAACAACAACAACAACAACAACAACAACAACAACAACAACAACAACAACAGTTTGTGAGATGTTGACATAATAAGCAACCTGTAAGCATCTTTGTGGAAACTCTTCCCTGTTTTCTGAGCAATGCTTTTCGTGATTGCCCAGGCAGGGCACTCAATTGTGTATGTGGTTTCAGGTAGGAATTCTAATTCTTCCAAAGTGACACACATAAACAGAAATTATACACTCTCAAGGTTAAACTTTGAAAAAGCCACCTTTGTATTGCAAGTGGAGGAAAGGTATGACTGGAATGACTTCACCTTTTTTTTTTTTCCCTGCAAAAGATTATTATTTTATGGTTGTGACTCATGCAAAGTATATGAAATAGTTGAATGAATGAAGCAAAGTACCTCAAAATATTAGACAGGAGCCTGGGGCTGTCTGCCTAAAACAACAATAAGTTCTTGTCATCTGTTCAACAACTTTTATGTTGGATTAGAAGACATCTGAAGTACAGGGTTCAAACCTTGTTAATTATGATAAAGTCAGTTAGTACAGGACAAGTATTCTTAATAAATTTTTTCCTGAACAAGGTGTACCTTGGAAATGGGAGATAACATAGAACACCACACTGGACTATAAAAGTGCAGAGTCAAATGCTTGAATATTGCTACACATTAGAATTATGGTTATCTGTCATTACAAAGTGTCTTTAACTTCCTAATCTAAATAGGAGCAAGTAATCTGAATGCAATGAAAAGAAGGCAGACCAGAATGTGAAGGGTTCAGGACTGGATATTTACTGGCGTTTTCCTCATGTGCAACGAAAATCAGATAGCAAGTGAAAGAGGAAATCTGAAGAATGAAAACCATTCCAGAAACTGAAATTTACTTCCTGGCGATTCCGAGCTATCAAGAAAGCTGGGGACCTGTGAGCACAGAGGACACCTTTTTAATTTTTTTTTCTTTCCTCTTTTTCTGTCTGTGCAATGTCATGGAACCCCTTTATCTGGCTATTCTCTCATAGGTATGTTATGCTTAAAGACTTCTTCTACAGCACCTTAATAAAGGTACTTCTGTCAGCAGCTGGAGAAAATCCCCTGAGGCTGATAGAGCACTCTTGGCATGTCCACCATAGAAGGTGGTTCAACTCTGAGAGCCCTGCAGCAAATTTTACACACTGTGCTGTTGACAGGGAGAGCTGTGGTGTTGGGACTGTGCTGCTGCTGAATCTCCCTGCCTTGGAGGGAAAGCCACATCTGCCCAGATTGCTAGAACTGGGCTAGAACTGTGCACTTAAGATTAGTTACAAAAAATGGGGCCTAAATCAGAATATCAGTCTGCCTGCTGTCTGCTGAAAGCAGAAGGTTCAGACTACCTTTGAATGCTTTCTAATGCTGCATAGGAAACAGCCCGATCTTCCCCCACTTCTGCCAACAGCGATGGTAGCTATCGAAGATTTTTCTTTGACAGGCGTGATAAGGAACAATTGGTCATAGCTTGAAAAGACTATAAAGGTTGTACATTTCCTTATTCAACAAGATCTTTGACCAGGGAGATAATTTCTAATCAAGTCCTTAAGTGATCTTACTGTGACCTGACAAAAAAAAAGGATGTGTCTCCATTGGGAGCACCTTAGCGGAACTAACTGCCAGCCCATGCTTAAGTTTCAAGGCATGATGTAAAACCACTGCAAGCTGAGTTTCAAGGGGTGACAAGGACTTATCCTCAGTGCAAATGGGGAGTGTTTAGATCAGGTAGCTGTACAGATCCATCTTCTGGACTTAGCTGTTACCGTTGCTGAAGAAGGGCTTTGCCAGAGAGAGTTGAGAGTGTGGTATAGCAGAGACCTATATGGCATCCAAAAGAGCAGGCAACAAGAAAAGATCCAGGTGAGGCAGCCATACAAACTCTGTAGGGTCAGGTTTCAGACTCTTCTGAGTGTCTTGGGCTTGAAACAGAGAGAATACTCTGGAATTTAAAACTGCTGCTATAAACACAGTGGTTGTGTCCTTCTCTGATTTTACCCTCATGAGATCTCCTGACATGAGGGAAACTGCCAGCCTGACATGGGGTTGGAGCACAGGACATATTTATGGCTGCTTGCACTTCCATGCATTGGTAAGTGATTTTGTCATCGTGAAAGGCCAGAGACTCTGCATGTGGAGGTTGTCCCACTGACCCTCCCATCAGGAGGAGGAGGGTGGGTTCCCTCCCATCAGGAAAGGAAGCCATCAGGATGCAAGGGGATGGAATGCAACAGTGAGGGGGCACTCACTGCATACACTGCAAAAATCTTGTTTTCTATGAAAGCAAAAGTAAAACAGGAGAAGTGTTTTTCACAGAAAGCGGGTGGAGAATCACCAGAGAACAAGCTATTTGAAGCCAAATTTGCACGCACTTCATGTCCAATCAGATGAATAAGGGCCCTTAGGTGCACACCAGTTCCAGCACAGCTAAGGAAGTCCATAAAGACAAAACAGGACAAGCCTTTAGAAACTGAAAGGACAGACAGAGTCAGTTCCTTGCAGTGATCGAGTATGACACAGTTTCAGTGATTCCCAGAACATCTGCCAACATGGGCAAAACCTTTGCACTGTCAACAGTGATGCCAGGCACAGGTGGATGAGGAGCCGATCACCATTTCTGGCTTAGTTGCCTTTCAGCTGCCAGTCAACAAAGCATGGAGAGAGGGCTGCCCTGTTACATCCAACAGTAGTAGCTCCTGCATTCTGCAGTAAATTTGTAGAAGTCCCTGGAGCGGTGGCAAACAGAGGAAAGAACCTTGTTTGGAAGTGATCCTAGGCCCTCAAAAATTGGAATATTTCACAGGTTTGTGACACGAAAATACACAGTCAGAAAGACATGAGTCAGGAATTGACTGCTTTAGCACTGGCACCATTTGTAACAATATCTCAACTAAGACCACAATGCTAAATTTGAATTTGCCACTAGAGGAGTTCACTCTCTTCAAAACTAGGGTGGATCATCGTAGTTCACTCTTTTCTGGCTTTACAAAATAGCCACTGTTCTCCAAAGTGAGACAGCACCAGCCTGAGGCTCCTGCATCTATCATGGAGCTGCTCCACACTAATGCAAGGCTGTTCTTGCAAGGACTAAATGGTCTCCTGAGAAGGGGATAGAGCTGAGATGTGAGAAGTGAGGAAGAAAACAAATTAGGTACTCTTCTTCTTGGAGATGATGTCCACATAATTCTTTTCCTGAAGGGATAGACTGGCAAAGAAGAAAGAGAGGAATAGTCAGCAAAGTTGGAGGTTTAGCAAACACCTACAAATAACAAATCATAATGAGTCCTTCAGTCTTTGACTAATAAAAAGTACGTCCCAAGTGAGTTTTTCTTCTGGCTTTCCTCTGAAACCTTTTCAGTTTGTCAGTCTACATTTTTACAGTAGTAGCTAGTTTTTAATGCAAGCAAGATGAACCATGCTGATTTTAAAAATTGATAACTTTTTAGTAAGAAGGGTTTTTGTGTGTGGCTAAATGACATGCTTTATAGAAATCTGAGAATACCATGTCTGTATAGCTACCTTTGGCAACTGGCTTCAATAAAAAATATCTTTTCTGGTGCACTAATCACTTTTCAGTGATTAGTCATTCATCCTGATGTGTGGCACGTGCCACAAAGGGCTCAGCATTTTGAATAGCATTTTATGTATTTGAAACTACCAATATTTAGCTGTAGGAATATTCCTATATTTTGAAGAGAAATAAAATTACAGCTCTCATTTATAAATGACACTTCTTTTCTCTTTCTTGGGTTCTTCGGTTTCTAGGGTTCAATTCTAGCAGCCAGCTCAGAAATCCATCTCTGCTGTATTTTCCCTTCCACTCAATTTTTCCCCAACCTTTCTGAAAGAAGCTATAATGGAGAAATAATAATTTGACTTGGCAAAGCTGCTATATGGCATCATAGAGTCATTATGGTTGGAAAAGACCTCTAAGATCATGGAGCCCAATCACTAACCACAGTGTTCACCACTACACCATGTCCCCAGGTACCACACCCACACACCTTTAGAACACTTCCAGGTTCACATGGGACACAAAAAAAATAAACCAATACTTTTTAAGCTGTCACAATTTTATGATCCTAACAAGTGAACCAATGATCTGAAAATAGACTCTGTATAGATGTACACAAAAATTGACTGATATGCCAGTCTGAAAACCTTACAGCTGAGATATTTTATTCTCATCCTGTTTCAATAATGTGTTTCAAAACAAATAACATTTGGTTTGAACATCTGTATAGCTGTTATTGTCTCTTTAATCTAAGAGCTTCTTATGTCAAATTGCAAAAAATCATTATTGCTTGCACAAAATTCCTCACAAAGGGAAGGCAGGCAGACTTCAGATGGAGATGTTTTACTACACTAACATATTCTTAGAACTCAGCTGTAGCAACATGTCATTTCAACAACTGCTGAGTGAGGAATTGCTGATGTCATTACTGTCACTGCATTCAGTGTGGCATGCACAGAGATAAAAAAGTTCTCCCTCACGCAGTGGCAAGGTTTATATATGTGAGCTGTAGAGAGAGAGTTTTTTTAAAATCAATGGTTTAAACATTAAATATGCATCTTCTTTTTTATAATGGTCATCAGGGATAAGATGAAAATGTTTAACAGTTGATCAAATGACACATTGCTCAATAAAGATTAAACAAAGCTATGAGCAATGTCAGAGACAGCTATCAAATGAAGGGAAATTTCAATCTCATTAAGCTGGTGAAATCGTTGAGGCAAACACCACACCTTTTACATTGTGTGTGTATTGAACTCTGTTTTACCTTTGGTAATGATGGATTTGACAACATTTAAGACATGAAAGGATAAAATGTGCTTTGCTTTGCTAAATTTCACTGGGGTAAGTATTCCATTTTAAAAAATATAAACTCATAATCTATGGCAACAAAAGTAAGTAAATTATGGAACCACCAATTTATTTTTGTGTATTTGGGTATCTCAGTGTTAAAACACTATCAAAGTGTTGTGTTTAGGAAGAAGCAGCTCTTAAATAATTCCACATTTAAGTTCAACATCTGAAAATAAGCATTACTTATAAACTCAGTGTTCCTAACTACCTTCACTACACACAATTTGCAGAGAAAAAAATCCCCCTTCTTTGAAGTCCAACTACCACACAAGGGTAAATTTTATACTTCACTGTAGTCCATTTATGTTTCATAGGGGATGTAAAATGTGCAAACACTGGTTCACAAAGCAGGTGGACATCCAGCCTCATTCAGGAGAGTCCTTGGCTGAAATACTCTCTACACCATTGCTACCAGACCTCACCCATCCAAAATGATCCAAATATTCATCCATATAACTCATACTCAAAAAGAAAGAAAGTAAGATAGCAAAGCAAATCCTTAGAAATTAGAAACAATTTTCAGGATGACAGTCTATGCAACCTTGTTTCTGCACATATCTAATATCTGATCTGTGGTCACACGGGGCTTTTTCACATCCACTGAAGGTATTTCCTGCACAGCAAATAGCTGGTTGGCTTTTTTTTAAATCTCTTAATGCACGACCATGATCCACCATCATATCCAATGTGGCTTTAGGACTAAAATAACCACTCTGGGAACAATCTGAGAAGGAACATAATCCTTGTTTCCAGTGGGAGAACAGGAGCAGGGATTCCTGCTGCTCTGCACCCAGGATTCAGCAAAGACATACCTTGAAGACACAAAGTATGAAGACAAATACCACCCAGGACAGAGGCACCGGAACTACTGGGGAAGAATGGAGTTTCCTCAGCTAACTCATCATGAGTGTGGTGTTTGCTTTCTAGTGGATGATTTGGAAAAAAGGTGCATAATGTTGCAGTTTTACCCTACTCTGCTACAGAGGCACATCTGTGCCCCTGAGTGGACCACACAAATGCAAAGATGAATAAATCATCTTGGCCATCATGTTGAGGGGCAAAGACTAAGGCAAAACTTTCCTAAAATGTCTAGTAAATGCACATTTCCAGCTGGATGTAGGTGAAGCTGGATAGAGGGACCATAACAGGGGTAGGATGCCATACACAATGACTTCCACAAGCATCCCATTCTGGAGTGTTTTTATGGTGTCAGGGAGTTTTCTTCAGCAATCTGACGGCTGCAATCCAAGATGTTGCACTGCTGCCTCCTTTGGGTGCTTGGTATGCTGCAAAAGCAGCTGAATGGGAATTAGAGATGCAGGAGAAAGAAAATCTCATGAGGCAGAAATTGTCTCAACACCAAAATATCTTCAAAAATAAGAACTTCAAGATCTGTTTTTACAATACAAATAATCACATGTTCAAATTCAAAGCCATCCATCGAAAGAGCAGGCGGTCTTTTTTTTTTTTTTTTTTTTTCTGATTTAAGGGAGAGGTTTGAGAACAGAAACTGTAATGTGAGGAGGACAGGGGTGGCAGGGGTTGGATTTAGACCTACCACAAGAGGCTGAAGTGCCCTGTATAGCAGAGGAGGAGGAGGAGGGATTGCACAATAGCTCTCCATCCTTAGGTATGATGAAATTAGGGAGTCCTTTCTAAGAAGTCACAGGAAGGCTTTGCTGATTACTTGTGTTCATTGATATGAGTCACAGCATTTGGTGCTGTGCAGGAAAATTATTAGAGAAGGTAGGAAGGCCAGCTAGAAGGACACATATCTGTATATTGTCTTATAACTCCTTTGCAAGGTGCCTCCTTTCAAGTTCTGCCTAAAATTTGAGAGAGAGAGTCTCAGAGAAAAAAGAAGCCAGGGTTAACTGTTGTCAGAGTTCCTGACAGTGTTTCCTGAGAAAGGATAAGTTACAGGATGATGAGAAAGAAAAATAATTGCTGCCAGAGGACTGACACGCACACAAGCAATTCGTAAATCTTCACTGACATCAGTCATAAAATCACGATCCATACCAAGTTTTTGCATTTTTGGGGTGCTTGCTTTTCAGCTGCATTTCACATGACTAGAACACAAGGGGAAGAAAGACTGAAAAGCAGGAAAGTGCCTATGAATCTACCCTGGAAAACAGGGCATGTCCACTTTCTGAAACTAAGTAGAAGAACCTGAGAAGCCAATGAGTGCCATCAGTTTTGGAGATATACATCCACTTTTTTCAAATCAAAATTGTCAAATATAGAAAAGGGCTTCTGGTTGTGTGTGTGTGTCTTGTAACTTTTTTGCTACAAGAGCTGACTGCTGCAAATGACCTCCAGTTTACACTGGAGCTCTAAACATCAGCTCATTCTTGTTAGAGAAATCTTAATGATAAAAGCATCTCTTCTTGCGACTGAGCCACCTGTTGTTATATGTCCCTGAGTCTGAGTGAGCAACTCCCCTCAGAGCCCTCATTTGTCCCTACTCTAACCAGGAGAGCAATTTTTAAACACCTCACCATGTACATGTAAGGAAAATTACTCTGAAATACTGTTCCTTAAGCCAAAATTTTTGTTTCAAGATCAAACATTACAAAGGAACAAATGCATTTTACACACATTCCAAAGTGAAACATGGACAATGACCAGATAGAAGACAGAAAACTCTGTAAGAAAATGAAAAATTTATATTGTTGTATAATATTTAAGCAATGGTTCAGCTCAAAATTACCTTTCAAAACAAGCAGCAAAAGAAAACAAAATTTTTAACATGGTCATTCCTTACCTAAACCCTAAGGAGTCCCAGTAAATTATACAGTAAATAACATACACCCAGATTTTAACACTTAATAACACCAACTGCTAAAAAAACATTCTTAATGTTAACTTCATTCATGCTGTTACTCCTAGCACAAATTACACAAACACCGACTCTACAGGTGATACACAGATCAGTCCACGCCCAATGAAAAACCTATTATAAAAAGAACATTTGGGATCATGATCAGAATCATAGTCCCAAGTAGTTCATTAATATTTTAAATACACACTATATATATATATGTATGTATGTAAAGCAACATTAGGTTTAGATTGGGAAAATAAACTATGTACACGACAGTGGAAGACTCGTTTGTTCAATCCCACGTCCTGAAATAAAAACAGACCCTTTCTTTTCTTCCATCACTAATGTGACTTCAGTGGGTGTTCATGACCTGTGAAATTATCTTCTCTGTTATACAGTCTTCTAGAGAGAACATCACTGTCTTCACAGGAACTGACCTGTTCTAAACATATTCTGTTATTTGTTTACCAAAAGAGAGATTAAACCTGGTTTATACCCAACGTTAGTTAAGATGTATTAAAGACATACCTCCTCCATGGCTCTGACAGAGATACGGGAACCTCCAGACATTTCCTAAGCCCACACAAAACCCTACACACGTCAGCATATACTGAGCCTTGTTGTCCCATTTTGGTCTGGAGTCTGCCTCTTCTTTCTCAAGGACCTCAAGTTCAGCATGGGAAGGTATCCTGTCCTCCAGGCCAGGATTGGGCAGCTTTAGCTTTACCATGTTTTAAATTTCCTGACTGAGGGTGCTGCCAGTGAGGAATAATCAAACAGGCAGCTTGTCAGAACCCTGCTCAAAAAGAGACCATCTATTTGCTGTCTTCAGCTATATATACTGAACCTTTGGCACTGGACTTGTAAGTGCAGGCTTGTGGTAAAAAGAAGCGTCAGCAAATCATTCGATTGACCAAGTCAGCTCTGACACTTATTAATGCTTTATCTGCCAGGGTTTTACAGAACACTCTGTTCATCCAGTAGGATACATTGATTCCAGCTAATGTAATTCAGGAGATAATTTGCCTATAAACCCTAATCACCTATAAGGATATGTAACACCCCTTGCCACTCCCCTGTTTAAACTCACTTAAATACAAATATAGACCTAGCAAATGAGGAATAGTAGGATTCCACTGGCCTCAGACTGAATAGAGAGATTTCATATCATTTTTTATCAGGAAGATAAACCGATTGTGACTCACCATCACGTTCAGTTTCCCATTATGTATGCTTACAAAATTATGTGTTTCATAATAAATGTTTCTCTGTAATAGACTGTACTCTACTAAATGTTCTGACCAAAAGGATGGAGAATGAAAGGGATTATAAAATCTGACCTTTAAAGTCATAAGCAAAATCTGCTTATCCTAACACCTCTAATCAGCACAGAACAAGGTCTGAAGAACATTAACATCTTTTTTATAAATGGACTTGAAATCAAAGGTCCCTTCACCTTTTCAGTGACCCTAGATATAGTGGTCAAAAATTAAAAAAAAGACACCAGTTAACAAATATCACAGATACTACTCCTATCCTCATTGCTTCAGCACAATCATAACAAAACCGTTCCCTTTGAACCTTGTTGTTTTCAAAAGATAAGTCACTTGTCACTGAAAACTATATATGAATTCTAACACTCTATATTTCATAACAAACATTGTCAGCTACAGGCTCATTGCATGCAGGGTGGTCAAAGTAAAGAACTAGGAGAGATCTCGGAAGTCCAGCCCCTGGAAAAAGAGGTGAACACATCGTAGCATCCCTTTGCAATCTTATCATGTTTACTCAAAGTTGATTCCAAAGGCTGCTTAATATCTTTGGATAAAAAATTTACAAAAAAAAAAACCTTCATCCTTCACGTGGACAACTGTATACAGTAGCCCACACGGATTGTCCCTGGGCCTTGTAATAGGTATTAACATTTCCCTAACGTGACTTGAAATATCTCTCAGTCTGCTTAGTGATAGTACTTGCCTTTTCATGAGTCTGTCAGGTCTGTGGATGTGTTATCTCCTGATTAACCATTGGATCAGAAACTTTCTTCTCCTTTACTGATTCCAACTAAGCATTTCCTAGCTTGTGGCAGAACTTCCTTTTCTACGTTGTCAAAAGGATATGTTCAATTTCACTCAGTTTCTGCTACTCCAGTGCATTGAGCTGCTCAGCTCTTCCTGAATGACACTTTTACAGCATTCACAATCCTTCTGAGAATGTGTCAGGAGTATTTCATTACCATGCTACTATTTTTTGTCCTTAGTCATTAGCCGAAGAATGACAAAACACTGTTCCTAAACTGATCCTTCAGGAACTGCCTTAGTAACCTCTCCTTAGACCACCATTTCTGCTTTCAAGCACAGCTTACTATCATAATTAGATTTTTACCTGGTTCTTTGTTCCCAGAGTCATCATAGAATCATAGAATGCTTTGGAAGAGACCTTAAAGGTCATTTAGTTCCAACCTCCCAGCCATTGGCAGGGAGACCTTCCACTAGACCAAGCTGCTCAAAGCCCCTACCCAGCTTGTGGATGGGTCATCCGCAGCTTCTCTGTGCAACCTGTCCCAGTGCCTCACCACCCTTATAGTGAAGAATTTATTCCTATTATCTAATCTAAACCCACTCTAATTTTGAAGCCATTGCCCCTTGTCTTATCACTGCATGCCCTGTCAGAAGTCCCTTTCTGGCTTCTTTGTAGTCCCTTCAGGTACTAGAAGGTGC
>VWZT01000748.1:0-52749 GCA_013397055.1 Pachycephala philippinensis
TATGTTGTAACCTAGGACAATGTGTTTAGGAGAAGCAATGTTATTTGAGAGTCTTCGGAGAAGAATCCAGCTTACAGCACTTTTATTTCTCAGGACTGTTATGTTGTGCATCTTCAGCATTGTTTTGTGCTTGACCATTAACTATTTTGTTAACAGGTTTGTATTGCTGTGACAGAGCAGAAGACTATGCGTGTCAGGCTGCTTGTAAAAGAATTCTAATGTCAATGAAAACCGAGCTTGAAATTGTTGATGGACTTATAGAAGGCTGTAAAACCATGCCTCTCCCTCAGGACCCACTTTGGCAATGTTTTCTTGAGAGTTCCAGATCTGTTCACCCAGGAGTCACTGTGCACCCACCACCTTCAACAGGCCTCGATGGAGCTAAGCTCCATTGCTGTTCTAAAGCAAATTCTTCCACATGTAGGTCAGTATCTCTCTAACCTCATTTCCAACTGTGAAAGTAGTTAAGAATTTGTCTTATTTCAGGCCTTTGCCTGAATCTTGCTATGTACATCAAATAGAAAGTTCTGGAATTCTTAGAAAAAATACAGGTTTAGGTAATCAGATAGTACTCTGTTGGGTCATCTATTCTGTCCAGTACTTCATATCTCAAAACATACTGTTTTATAAGAGGAATCAACGTTTTCTCACATTTAGCACTAGCTTATTATAGCACAGTAAGTTAATGAAATCTGTACCATACTTGTAGTCATAATAGCCAATATTGCAGTGTCTGGTTAAGAGGTCTTAATGAGATGCTAAAGAGAGACAAGAGGACAATGAACTGCACAGACTCTCAAGTGCCTAGTTGCTTCATGTTAAAACCTTAGCAGTATTCCTTACTAGATGATCTTCTGGTTTTTGTCAGTGAAAAATAACTTAGGTTATTTAGTAATTAAATAACAGAACTAACTATTCTAGCATTTAGAAAAACAAAGGTTTTCAGCAAATTGTTGCATACTTGCAAATTATTGAGGCATTTTTAGTCTAGGGTGGTTTTCTGTCCACTTTAAAAATAGAGGATGATTGCATTTTAAATGCATCAATGTGTCTAAATAAGTTTAAAAACATTTTTGAGCTGTTACTTCCTTTTATATCAAAGTTTCCAGTAACAACAGCTCCTGAATGCAGCAGGATCTTTAATGACTTTAGTAGTAGAGCCCTGGAGTTTTTTAGTTTTCTTAGAACGCTGTAGCATAGGAAGTTGATAAAATATCTTTTAGTTCCGTGCATTGACAAAGAGTTCTAAAAATGGATCCTTCTATCTAGTTTTCAGTAGGCAGGAGATCTAATAGTACAGTGTAGTTCCACACCTTGGAATGGGAACAGCTGTATCTTGTAGGATATTGCTGTGAACAAAGTGAGCTGGGTATTGCTGACACCAAGAAACATCTCAAACAAAAGCAGCAAACAGTGTCCCTGTTTCAAACATTGGGGCAAAAGAAGGAATGTAGTTTTGCTTGACAGTCATTTCTGTAGGAGGAGAAAGTGGGATTTGAAGCTGAAGGATGGGATTAGAAATTGTTCATTGTGATGTCAACTTAGATTTATTACAAGTAAAATTAGCTGGGATAGTTTTCACCTCAAAGTTGTAAGTTCAGGTTTCCAGTTGTTACATTTTTATTGGATATTGCAGTTTTATATCCTGAAGTCTTTCAGTCTTACTAGCTTAAAAGTTTTGCTGACATCCTTAAGGAAAATGGGTTATTTGCTTTGAGCACTACGTTTGGGTACCCTTGCAGACTTTGTGGGCTCTAACACAATCCTCTGTGGAGAGTGGAGGCTGTTGTGAGCAGCAAAGATTTGATGGGCTATATCTGAATGGCTGTCGTTCTTTTATTTTCTTCATCTCTATTTTTTTCTTTTTTGCTTTCAGAGAGCTCTGCACTAAACTTTATAGCACGAGCTGGGGCAATTCACAGAGCTGGCAAGAATTTGATCGCTTTTGTGAGTATAATGCAGTTGAAGTTTCCATGTTGACCTGTTTAGCAGATGTACGAGAACCTTGTCAGCTGGGCTGTAGAAATCTTACTTACTGCACTAATTTTAATAACAGGTAGGAGAGAGACACTGAATATTTTATAAAGGAATTCCTATGCTTTGATTTCAAAAATAAAATGAAATGTTTTTCAGACTTATTTTGAGATTGTATGTAGCTTTCTTTCTGTAAATATGGTTTTAGTTAATTTGAAAATAAGAAGTTTTTCTTTAGAATGAACTTTTGGAAATGTATTTAGCAACAGATGTAACAAAACTTACAAGAATAAAAGTTAACCCATGAACTTGTAAAATGTCACAGTGTATTATTACCTCTACATATTCCTCTGTCTTACTGTATAGACAAGTTATGGTTACTGGAATGTTGTATATTATAAATAAGGTAAAAGTGTTTGTTAAATTTACATGTTACTCATTTTCAGAATTCCTTTTTTGCAGAGATGTTTCTGTGGGTTTGTACTCTATAGGACAAAATTATTTAAAAGAGGTGTCTGAAAGTAATTGCAAGGTTACAGTTGGAGTTTAAAAAAATCTAAATTTTGTTAGCTATTAGAGATCACTGGCTTTTTCTTTTTCCAAATAGTATGTGGTGGTGTGAGTGTTATACGAGTAGTAGAATCACAAGCCTGGCTAAATATAAATGATAAATCGACTCACATTAGTGATTCACCAAGAAACATTTACATATGTATTTGGGCTATCTAAGATATTTGCTCTTAAGTGAACTTGAGGTAAGAAATATTTAGGTGATATTTGATCTAAGAGCTAGAGGTGAGAAGGGAGTTTCAGCCTTGAGTCTTAAAGAGCTTGTCTTCCCTAAAAACAGATTTCAAATTGATTCTGATCTTGCTTAACTGTGAGACAGATTAATTTCTTGTATAGCACAAAAAGCAAGCCATATGAAGGATGTCTAATTCTTACGAAATTATGAAATGGGAAAATGTGTGGTACTTTCTTTTTCTTTTATACATGCTATATCTTACCTTCTTCCTTTAAGACCAACAGAACTTTTTAGAAGCTGCAATACTCAGTCAGACCAGGGAGCCATGAATGACATGAAGCTGTGGGAAAAAGGGAGTATTAAGATGCCGTTCATAAATATTCCTGTGCTTGATATTAAAAAATGCCAACCAGAAATGTGGAAGGCAATTGCCTGCTCCCTGCAGATTAAACCTTGTCACAGCAAATCTAGAGGAAGTATTATCTGCAAGTAAGTACTTGGGGAAAACCAAAAGCAATTTAGAAGTTTTACTAAAGATTTTAATGAAAACTAAAAAGCTGTAGGACTGTGTTTGCTATGTTAGGAAAACATGGCAAGGCAAAAATGGAAGGAATATGAAATTGCATGGTTGCCATTGCTTAAATCTCCGTCACTGTAAATGAAGATTTGCCTGTTAATGAGATGGATGTATATGCTTGCATTGTAAAGAGGGAAAAAAAGGTTTATTGAAGGGGTTTTTTGGCTCTCTGTGGTGCCTTAAACCTTTCCTCTTTTTTGGTTTTGGGATCTACTGATGGCTTTCAGCTGACAGAAAGGTCTGAAAAAAAATTAAGGTTTATTTTTTAAAATAAATTTCAAAAGTAGGTGATTGGGTGGAAAAAAGAGCAGCTAATAGTGCAGGTAGTGAGGTAGAGTTAAACCCATATTAGACATCAGTAAATCAAGAAAATGCTTGGTCTTGGAAGATACATGCATATGATGCCATAGAAAATGAAGATCACCAAGCCTGAAGTCAGAGAGGAGTAGTGTCAGCAGTAGTTTCTGTCTTTGTGTCACAAATTTGTTCCTCCCTTCTATATAAAACGTAGCATATATATAAACACTCTGCTGTGAGGCAGATCGGGAAAGTTGTGGATTCAGGGAAGGGAATAACATAGAAAGAAATCTTTTTCATACAAGACCTTTTTTCCTCAATTAGTCTTCATGAAGTTCTGTCTCTTTACTTGACTGTAGATCAGATTGTGTAGAAATACTGAAGAAGTGTGGAGATCATAATAAATTCCCTGAAGGCCACTCAGCTGAGAGTATTTGTGAGCTCTTATCTCCAGCAGATGACCTGGAGAACTGCATACCCTTGGATACTTACCTGAGTAAGTACTAACATACCTATGCAGCAAAATTAGAAACCAGGATGCTTTGAATGCTTGTCATTACTTTTAATAATCTTCTTTTTCTTTAAAAAAAAAAAAGAAAACTGTATTGGATTTGTGACACTTTATGTAGTGTATTACAGAAAATTGTAATTTTCAAGTTGCCATAGTTCATTGCTTTTGTTCCTTCTTGTATTGAGCATATGTGGCAACAAAATTATTTGGCAGACAAGATAGAGGAAATATATTTTGCATGTGAAGGATCATCTGGGTCATTATTTCCAGGATTTAGGATTAAACTATTGAAATAAGTTAATTACCTGGTCATATCAAGCTTCTACAACTATAATTAAAAGTAAAAAAAAATTCACAGAATTGTCAAAAATATGATTTTACTGGACATAAGAAATGCCATGCTTTGCTGAAGAAAAATAAACCTCATTTAAATCTGTATAGATGATGCACATTCTGTTTTCAGGCCCAAGTTCTTTAGGCAACATTGTAGAAGATGTTACACATCCATGTAATCCAAATCCATGTGCTGCTAATCAGCTATGTGAAGTAAATAGAAAAGGATGTCAGTCTGGAGAGCTGTGTCTTCCATATTTGTGTGTGCCAGGTAAGGTTTTTTGGGTTTCTCTTTACTGAATTTTGCTGATAAACATGTCATTGAAATGTTGTTGAAGGTTTTAAAGTGAATTGCTGTGCCATGGTTTAACCCAGCTGGCACCTGAGTACCACACAGCCCTCACTCACTTTCCCCTCTGGCCTGGGGAGGAACAGTTTAGTCACTGAAATAAAGTTAATAATGATAATTGTGATGGTGCTGGTGATGAAAAGGGAGGTAACAAAAAGAGAGGAATACAACCCAGGAGAACCAAGAGATGCACAGTGCCACAGCTCCCCTCCCACTGACCCAATGCCCAGCTCTTCCCACCAAAGACGTCTGGACATGCAGCCGACTGTTTCTGCTTCTGCTCCCTTCAGTGACTCTTCTAATGTGGTTGCACCTCACCAGAAAGGCATTCATGGTCATTTGGGAACAGCTCTTTTACAACACTGGTGTTGTCTAACCTCTGCACCGTGTGTAAATGCGAGCTGACTGGGGAGAGAGCCTCTTGCAGAACAAGTTTCAGGTACCTGATTTTGAAAGGGCTGGGTTTTGTGGTGTTAGTAACAAGGATCAAACCTACCCAAGGAGGTGTGAGACTCTGCAGTGTCCAGCTTCTACAACCCCTTCATTGTTCTGCCCTACGCACTGGGAGCTTTTCCCTTTTCTTTAAAGCAGAAGGTGTCATTCAGTGACTTGAGGGGTCAGCTGCAGTTCTTGAAGCAGAGCAGAAAGTGTGCATTTGGTGACCACTTGAACATGTGTGTGACTGGGCAAGTGAGAGCAACACTGGTTTTTATACTGAATTGCATGGAACACCCTCTTTTCTAGAGGAGGTGGTAGAGAACATTGCCATAGCTGTCTCACATCAGTTTCCTGAGCCTCTTTTCTTCCAGCAGTTCTTCCAGCAGAACTGATTGGCAGTTTCCCCTGTGGTTCCTAATTAAAAAGAGGAAAGCTGGATTTTGCTTCACTCATACATCTGCTCTACTTGTGCTCTTTTAAAAGTGAGGATAGACTTCAGCTCATTCTTTGTGTGAACCTAGGGACATTGTTTTGGTTATGCTTCTATGACCCTTAAAAAATATTTTTGTTTTCCTGGAAAGCTGAGCTTTATTACTTATTAGAGGTTGTATTGTCTTCACTTGCTGCAAAAGTCATTCAAAGTCACCTGAAAACAAGCTCACACAGAGCTTTTGAAAGGAGATAATTTGCTTCCTCTGAAGGTTGGAAAGTGACTTTTATGTTTTAATTCAGTTTTTTTATTGGCTGAAAATTTCAGGGGGTTTGTTGCAGTTTACCCCTTGTAGGGTTATTTCAATCTGCTATTTATTTCATTATTTTTCCTTGCAATTTTTAAAACAATTTTTTTTTCTTTTCCATTCCCTCTTTTTTAAATCCACTTTTCCTGCTTTTTCTCCCTTTCTCCCTTCTTCACATCTACTTGTAAGAATCCTTCAGTGTTCACTTAGGAAGTACAAGTAGGGAAGAAAGGCACGATAAAATATGTGAGAGGGGAATGACTGGGCTTTGCTTGTGACACCCTTTAATCCAAATCCTGTATTGGAGAGAGTGAAGCTTGTGTAGTATTTGTCATATAACATGTTTGTCATATAACATATTTGTCATGTAACTGCTACAGAGCTGAAAAATTAAAATACTTGAGAATTATTGGAATTTCAACTCTATTTCTCAGAAGTAACATCTTCACAGGTACTTCAGAACTTTGTCTCAATCAAGTATCTTCTATTTTTACTACTTGTTGCCTCTGTGAAATGGGTAAATTTGTTTTAAGGGCAAGAGTAAGGCTGCTCAAGAACACCTTATGCTTTTTGCAAGTCAGAGTAGTAATTAATTTCAGTAGTGGCACTTGCCCACATGCTCTCTACTTATGAGCTAAATTTTTTCCTTGTATGCAGGCTGCAAACTGGGAGAAGCCTCCGATTTTATTGTCCGTCAAGGTACACTTATCCAAGTTCCATCCTCAGCTGGTGATGTTGGGTGTTACAAGATTTGTACCTGTGGACACAGTGGATTGCTGGAGAACTGTATGGAAATGCGTTGTGTTGACCTCCAGAAATCATGCATTGTTGGAGGACAAAGAAAAAGTAAGTAATAGAGCAGTGATGTATCCAGCACCTGCTCCTTACCTAATGAATTTTGAGCTACAGGAGAGGACACAGAGGATCTGAATTCGGAGTTTATCAGAAAATACAAAAGCTGATGATTGCATCCCTATATTTAATACTGGGTTAAGTCTTACATATGCTGGGGGGTTCCATTGTGGAAATTGGTACTGAACTGTGTCTGTCTCAATCAATCACAGTCCTGTGTGAAGGGTGTTCTCAGCACACCCTTTCTTTTTAGCATGGGGTGGTTTCTTTACTAGCTCCAAAGGGTTGGGGCGGGAGGGGGGTTGTTTTGGATTTGGTGGGGTTTTTTTTCTTCCTTTCAGTGGCTTGTGGCATCTGGACCCATGAACTCCCAAGGTCTGTGTTTCCACTCCAGTGGTTGGCACAAAGACCTCTTACCCTACTTATTGGTTCATCCAGCTTAAGGTTTGTTAGTACTCATGCACGTATTCAGAGTAGGAAGCACACACCTTAAAAGGTTAAGAATAGGATTGGATAAAAATATAGGATAGGTTGTGGTGATCAAGTGCAGGGTTCAGTGAGAAAGGCAGACTGTCCAGCTACCTGTCGACACTGAACCATTCCCTTTTCCCCCTCTTCCCTTTGCTTTCCCACACATCTTTCTACTTGATTCATCTTAATTCCTCCTTTTCCTTATCTTTGGTCCTTCCACTAAACATCCCCTAATAAGTTTTGCACAATCTCAACATTAAATAAGAATTACAGTTTAAGATATTCATCAATGGGTCTAAGATATGCCTAAAAATAAATGTGTAAGCAAATACATGATGATGATAAAGGTGTATTGAACACTGTGGTTCTTTAAAGTCTTCCTCACCATGGCAGCTCTCTGTTTAGAGTTTAAATTGGCATAGGTAACAAGGATTAATTTTTTTCTTTCCTTTTTTTTTTTCCAAAGTTGGTACTATTTGTTCATGGAAGCAGAACACTGAAAACATCTTAACATTAACAATATATTTGATGGACAGTTGTAGAAAGTATCTGGAGAAAGTAGATACTTTTAAGATACAGTTGTTAGCAAATACAGGTTTTAAATGGTGACAGTAATTTTTTATGGACCATTCTATCCAAGAAAACTTGCACTTTTTCAGATTACTGGTAAAAATTATCACAAAAATGTCTGATGCTGTATTTGTATTTTATGGGTGCACAGTGTACAGTCCTCACTTGTTCTGGTAACCATAACAGTATGTGTAGCTGTAGGTATTCAGTAAGTGCTGTCCATTTGAAAACAAACTAATAACCACAACCCCAAAACCAGACTAGCTTCCTCTCTTTTGTCAGTGACTCATGAAGTGTTTGTGGTGATTAAGCCTCTAGGTATTATCTAATAAAACATAAAAATTACTAGACAAATTAAATTTGTTAGACGATGCATTGAAAACAAAGAATTAAAAGTTTATGGTCACCATGTAAACATTTTGCAGTAACTATATTTAATTGTTTTTATATATCAGTTGGACATAAAATCTGAACAGTGTTTTTTAAAACCATTCTCTATAAAGAAAACAACCCTGAATGTTTTAAATGATGCTGGGATTTTTTGTGTTGTGAGTTGATTCCAGCTAATGAAATGATTACTGATGAGGACAGGTTGCTGTGTGCACTCTTTAACAGTGAAAGACAATAGCCTTGCAAAGTTTTCAGGTGCATCTTAAGTCAGGTACTCTGGAGAATCACCGAGATCCTGTGTTTGGCATTACCATCTAACCTTCCCTTCTTCCCTAATGGCAAATTCCTTGGTCCTTTGAGTAGTACTGGACTGTAGAGAACTTTTTGTGCTACACAAGCTTTCTCACCCCTTCTTGTTCTGCCCTCACTTATCTCTGAGCACTGCTTCTGGACTGCTCCAGTGCTGAGGGGTTTCCTTGTGCCTATGTAATATTTTCTCAAAAATTCTAATTCTCAATCTCAACCCTTTGAAAAGAGATTAGAGGGAATTACCTTATTTTGTAAGGCATGATTACTATTACGTTTTCCTCAGGAGCTGTGTATTTGTTGGTAGTCTTTGATAACCAGTTTGGTTATGGATAGATCGGAGTCTGTCATCAACATGAATTATTTTATACAAAACATACATCACAGTGAAGGGCAGTCATATGGACAGTTCAAAAAACTGAACTGGAGTTGCTAAATTGAAGAAAAATCCCCTAAGTTTGCAGTTTGATTCTTAGATTCAGGTGTGAAAATGTTACTGACTTATAATATACATTCCAATCCAGTGAAGGCTGGAATGAAGCACTGGCACTTTTACCTCTTGACAAACACAAATGTGCTTTGTGTGAGACTATGTCTAAACGTTTAGCAGTCTTAGGTAAATTTAATTTAGGAGAAGAATGTGTCTTTATAAAAGCTTTACCTTTAAGAAAACATGAAACATGCTAGCCAGAATTAATTGTTCTTAAAAAAAAAAACAGAAAACTTAATTTATACAGGCTTTGAAAGAAAAAAGTGCTTGCTTCCCTGGTTAACTAAATAATCAAAACCACATGTGAACAGACTTTTCCTTTAAGTAAATAAAGCAAAACTTGAAATCTAAAAAAAAAAAAAAAACAGGAATTTTCAGTGGGAAAATATATTGAATAAGGAAAATTACAGAAACAATTAATGACAATGTAATTTCTATGTAGTGCATGTAAATGTGTAGTCTTTTGGTATATTTGCATTAATTGTATGTATTTATTTAATTTATTTTAAGGCCATGGAACATCCTTTAATATAGATTGCAATGTCTGTTCCTGTTTTGCTGGAAACTTGATTTGTTCTACACGTCAGTGTCTAACTGAGCATAGTTCAGAGGATGAACGTCGGAAGTTTACAGGTAATTTTGCAAACCAGGAAAACTGTAAGTTGAATATTTTTAGAGCAGGGATTATCAACTAAATTCTTTCTACAGTATTAATGGAAAACACCCGATAATTTGTTATTACTATGTTTTTTTAACTATTTCATTTTCTCATGTCCAACCTGCACTGCAGGAAAAGCACATACTTTAAAAAATAAAATCAATACTGAAAAATAAAACCTCAAGTAATACATAAAAATAAGTAGAGACAGGGTACACTGGGGATGAGAGATACGGAGTTTAGGGGGAAAATGGAGAAAGCTGAGTAGAATGAGCAAAGACGCAGGAGACAAACTTCCCTTTCTGCTCCTTGTAAGTGCCTGTGTGCTCCAGCATTGCTAAATGACAGGTGGGAGGAAAGAGCTGAGGGCAGTGTGCTGGAAGGCAGAGATGCTCAGTGACCCCTTGTGTATCTTGTGTTGTATAAGATGAGTGTGCAGCCAGTCCCTGTTCTGTGTGTTGCTCTTGCAGGTTTGCCCTGTAACTGCGTGGACCAGTTTGTCCCAGTCTGTGGCCAGAACGGACGCACGTATCCCAGCGCGTGCATAGCTCGCTGCGTTGGCCTCCAGGACAACCAGTTTGAATTTGGATCATGTATTTCCAAGGATCCTTGCAACCCAAACCCTTGTAATAAAAATCAAAGGTAAAAGCAGAATATGTTTTTAAGCTTTTCTTTGGCTTCATCCACTCATAAAGCAGATTTACGTGTTCTTTGAATGTGTTGTATATTGTAGTAACATTCTACTTTGGGGCTATTCCAATAAAAATAACTGTTTGAAGTAGCTGCTTTTTATTTATCATACTTAGTAATATTGGACTGTAATAACTGCCAGTTTTTGGTTCCATTTTTGTAGTGCCATGTCAATTAAATTCATTATGCAGATCTCAGTTTAGCCATAAAAGAGACTTCATGTACACTTTCAAAAGTGGGTGGATCAGATTTTGTCGAAATGGCAATAACTGTCATTTTACTACTTTGTTTCACACCTTCTTTTAGTAGTTTACAAAAAAGACCCACATCTGAATTCAAGACTTGGATCAGTCTTGCTTATTCAGTCAATAATCTGTGCTTTTTGTCTCTAAAATAGGAAAATACCAATCACCATTTTTTTTCTTAGACTGAAATCTTGTGAAAACTGTGTCTGTACAATCTCTGGTTTTTCAATATCAAGAAAAGCAAAATCTGCATAGACAAATATATTAAAACAAAAATATGCTTTATACTAGTGTCAGGTGAAAAGAAAATCTGATCTTTCTTACAGAGATCAAAGTCTGTGGCTCACAATATTGGTCTCTGTCTTCAGTTTTCTCAGTGTTGCGCAATACTGCAGTCTCCTTTAAATTAGTGCATTTTTCTGTTTTGAAAGAAAGCCATCAAAATAAGTTGTGTAATATTGTGCTTTCATGAAAGCTGATTGTAGGAGTTTTAGGGTTTTTTCCTTTTTCTGTACTTAAAATGTCATGATGCAGAAAAAGACTGAGAAAACACTGTAGTTTTGTAGCTGTAACAGCCATTATGGCATTCAGAATTGGAATTTCAAAGCCACATTGTGGATAAATATTTTTTACTTTTTGTTTGAAATTTGGAGAGTACAGAGAGGCTTTCCAGTTTTTCAAAATACCATTATGCTTAGAACCTCAACTTGTAGTTTCAGTAAAGGAGTGTACACAATACATTTTTCTGGGTCAGTTTGATAATGTAGCTCAAACTGAACATGCTCATCTGAAAATGCCCCTGATGCACTTGGAATCTATTTAGGATCTTACATTCTGCTTGTGAAGTGTTTAAATCTCAGAATTTCCGAGCCTGCCCTAGTATCAAAGGCATATCTGTAATGCACGGGAGCACAGCTCTCAGAGAGAATAAGGACATATTGCGCATAACCCAGTGGTAGCAGCACTACTGTCATTTATAGGAGGAGGGGGTTGTCCAAAAAGGCCATGAGACCTTTCATCAGTGTGTTCATCAGACTGCATTGGCTGGCATTTCTCTAGCAGAGGGATGCCTTGCAGGGCCTGTGCCAGATGTTTTGCAGATAAGATCATGGAAGGTACATGTTTGATACAAAGGGGAAAGAATTTCTGGGATTTTTCTGTCTGTACTTGCCTGGGAAGGCTGTGGAGAAATGGATGCCAAGGAAGTGTAAATATGAGATTTTTCTGTTTGTTTGCAGTCATCCCCTAGATGGGATGTTGTACAATTTTGTGAACCTACAAAGCTAGAATCCAATTAGATATTTGTAATTGAAACCATATATTCTTGCAGGTCTTGTTTTGACCCCTTTCTCAGAGAAGGGTGAGACTAGATGTCTGCAATAGAATCTTTTCCCCTTGCTCACTGTTTCCGTGTTTTCTCTAGCCTAGCTATTCTTAAATATTCGTTTACAAAATGAAGTATGGGAGTAGGTATGAAGGTTATCCAAGCCTTTTTCAATAATCCATTGAAAAATACTTGGTAAAAGATAAATGTTAGTGGAAACTGTAGTTGTGTTCACACACATTGAGTAAATGTGGTGTGAAACTGTTCCAGGTTTGTGATGAGACATTAAATGGGCTATTCAGAGTTGTTTTATCACTTGTATTTCCTGCAGCTCTGCTGAACCAACGTTAGCTCTAAAGCACTGGAGAAAATTTCACTGAAAATATTTTCCCTGAGTATTTTGAGACTTTAAAAAAAAAAAGAATCCTGTGACATGATATGAAATTAATATTACTTTCTGCAGGTGCATACCAAAGAAACAAGTTTGCTTGACCAGTTTTGAGAAGTTCGAATGTAGCCAGCATGACTGTGTGCAAAGGCAGTTAAATTGTGACCAGACACGGGATCCTGTTTGTGACACAGACAATGTGGAATACACTAACTTGTGTACTTTGTACCAAAAAGGAAAAAGTTTAGCATACCAAGGACCATGCCAGGTAGGAAGTGGTTCTAGCAATAATTGTCAAATCTTCTTTGTTCCTTGGTGTTCAACTTAACAATTTTTATTTTTCTTTTTTTCAATATTGTTTGTTTGTTTAGGTCTTTTTAAAGTATTCTGCTTGAGGTTTATAGCTTATAAAATGTTCTAATAAAAAGTAGTCACTTAAAATTTTGACTAGTATAAAAAATACTCTCACAATCTTCAGAATTTTGTCAAGTGTTTCTCTGCTTTAGTTAACAGTTGTCTCAAAACCAATCAAAAGCTCTACTTATGCTTTCTTGGGGGTAATACTCTTGATATTTATATCTTCCTATATATGCTATTAAAGCTTGCACTAAGGTGTGTTTGCAGTAATTTGTGCAGTTCCTTGGTTATTTAAATGCTAATTCTTACCAATTTTAACTTGTCTAAATATAAAATAATGCCCAGTCATAGAAAGTCTTTAGCTTTTTGTGTGATTGTGCCCCAGGTTTACCAAGTCCATTGCTCAGGATCAATTTACAGACGAGGCAGTCTGTAATACTTTTCTAGTGAGTCTGCATTGGATTAGTCTTCATATTAATCCTTGAGAAGGATTAGGGTTAGGTTTAGTTTTTCCATCCCACTGCTCTCTACGGTGGTGTTAGACAAGTTGCTTCTGTCACCTTACAATAACACATACACAAATATAAGTAATATAGGTAAATAAGTGGTTTATAAAAATACACAGTTTTGTGTTAGAAATGCATGTGCATGCACACTAAATTTTAAGCACACGAAACCCCACTAAGATGAATTAATAAATTACTAATGAGTTGTTAACAAATTAATTTTATTAATAGAATATTTAAAGGCATAGTGAAATGATAATTATTTTAATTGATTTAGTAAGTTAATTTAAATATGGTCATTTTATTTAAGCATTAGCACAGAACAAAAGTTGTTTCTGAAACATGTTGTATTGTACATTTCTCAGGTTCTGTCACCTTCTTGAAGTACTTACCCTTTTCATTTACAGCCCGTTCATAAACCGGCAGGTTATTTCCTCTGGATTTCCTACTTTTTCAAACGTTTGACAATGTTAGGAGCGAATTCCCATTAACTTTGGTTTTCCTCATGTTGAAACTACTCTGAAGTTGCCACGGCAGGGCCAAGTTGATGTTGCAAGTGCTGTGTGTGTTTCAGCCGTTCTGCAGGTCGGCGGAGCCCGTGTGTGGGCACAACGGGGAGACCTACGGCAGCGTCTGTGCTGCCTACTCGGACCGCGTGGCCGTGGACTACCACGGGCCCTGCCAGGCCGTGGGCGTGCTCTCCGACTACAGCTTCCACTCGGAGTGCGCCTTCGTCAAGTGCCCCCAGCTCTCTGCCGCGGGCTGCAAACCCATCATCGCGCCAGGTGCGCAACTTCACTGCAGGCAGGGGAGAGTCCCCGGACTCTGGGTATCAATAGGGCGACCCTTGGAACAAAGCCTAGGCTTTAAAATGTCACGCTAAGGGAAAGCATGGATAGTGACTCTACTTAGGGCTAGAACAAGCCAGTATCAGGACTCAGACGAGTAAACCTGAGTTGGAAAGGCCTTGGCTTTCGGAGTCACGCTCCTTCAGTCTTTAGAGACTGGCAGCTGGGATGGGTTTGGGAGAAACAAATGAGGTCCGTGGTGTCCAGGGTAGGATGCGTCTAGGAAACTGGTGAGTAATTTTTCGGAAGCAGCAGCGCAGATACCACAGTGGAATGCTGAGCTGTCATCAACGCAGGGTTCCCAGAAGGGCAAAGACAGTATTTAATTAGAAGACAGAGTAAAATACCAGATGTATTCACAGTACTGTGGAAGACAGCAGGAGTAATTTTGCAGTGTGCTGGTTTGAACCAGTTTATCGTTTTCACAAGTGCTTCATTTATGAAACAGTAACTAATCACAGGTAATACACAGAGCAAGGAAAGCTCTGTTCTTAAAGAGTTTTATTCATTTTCCTCATTTCTCACCCCCTTTGAAAAAGGGTCTTCATGCTTTGTAATAACATTTAGTACTGTAGAAGTCACTCTGTGAATGTGAATTACATGTAAGTTGGAGAGTGAATTTAATACACAGGCATGGATAGAAAGTTGAAATATTATCCCTTTGGTTTCTGACATGGTGAGGAAAAACAGTAGGAGAAATGTGGCATCTGTCAGACAAGCACTTTTTCTCCCATGTTATCTAAAGATTCTAAGCTCCAACACAGTGTAACTGCAGACATTAATGCTTGCAATGTGCATAAATGCTTCTGTCATGTCCTGCCTACATCAGCTCTTGAAATCCCTGATTTCTGTAGTTGATATGCATGCATCCATGCAAAATCTTGGCTTGTGGTACAAACAGTGCCTCCAGTTTTTATCTTACGCTAATGAAGGAAGGATCTTAAAACGAACGAAAATTCATCTTGTTGCTTCGTGTTGATAGTAATAAATGTGTGTTGAAAGGTGACTGATTTTGCATTATAAATGTTTTCAATATTAAAAAAATATTAGAAATACACAATTCTGCTGTCAAATTGAAACATTTACTTTGCTTTGGTAGTTTTGCTATTTTCATTCTCAGTTAATATTCAAATTTTGACTCCTGCTTAATTAAAAGTGAAAAGACTACTTGTTTTTATTACTGAGATTTCTTTAATTCATATAGGAGCCTGTTGTCCACTATGTGCTGGAATGCTGAGAATCTTATATGACAAAGACAAGCTGGATAATTTTGCAAGGGTAAACATTTTAATCATGGCTAATGTTAAATGGTATATGAAAATTCAAGTTACTGTGCACTTTCTCCTGAAAGGTTAACATGTTATAAAAGCTATTATTTTTAGTAGTTACTTGTGATTGCTGGTTTTGTTTTTCTTTATACTGCTTATACTTTCCTCTATTTCTTTATCTGAGATGTAACTTGAATTACAATGCAATGCAAAACAGAATTAGACTAGGCACAAACAAGCAGACTCAGGTTTGCAGTTTATATGACTTGTAACAGTGCAGACAAATTATATGGGAACAGCATCTATGATGCCACTGCTTTCCTCTCAGATTTTGTGTTTGTAGGTGCTGTGTGTGTGCTGACCAATTTTGCTGAGTAACAGTGTCTGTTAGATCCTGAGTGCATCCTGGAGTGTTGTCCAGTTGTCATCTCTAATGGTACCAGGGACACAGTGGCTACTGCAGCTGCTCAGTTCACACATTACAGCAAGTGACTGTGGAGAAGAATTTTTAGTTTCTGTTAGAAGAAGGCTTTCTAGTTAAAGAAATGTATTGGTCTTATCGAAGTAGTTGGTGATAACTACTCTCCTCTCACCTACTAAGCACCCTAATACCTGGATTGTAATGTCTGACTCTTTTAGTTCAGACAGCTGGTTCATGAGAAAAAACTACTTCAAATACTAGAGTTCTGTACAAATCTATATAAATCTAGGGCTGCTCTGCCTCTTGTTTCCCAGTGTGGGAGCACAAATCACTGTAACAGATAACCATTTACATTATTTTGAGGTATGTGATACACAGACACACTAACCATGAAGGTGGAGAACAACACATCAAAGCCATGGTTAATATAAGAAGTAAATTTTTTTCTTTCTTTCTTCTTTCTTTCTTCTTTCTTTCTTCTTTCTTATTCTTTCTTTCTTCTTTCTTCTTNTTTCAGCTTTTTGTAGAATCAGTGAATCATTTTTTAGAATGATGTTTTAGAAGCACTGAATCCTTTAGGTCTTTTGCTAGCATTTAGAGTAGAGTTTAGAACTGAGTAGTTTAATGGCTCAAACACATTTTCTGGCATGACATCATGTTATTAAAACTGAGGAGGAGAATCTTCCATAATACCTCATCATCCACAGAGTTCTTTATTTTCTTCCAGGTAACAAATAAAAAGCCGATAACAGTACTTGACATACTTGAAAAAATCCGCCTGCATGTGTCAGTGCCCCAGTGTGATGTGTTTGGATACTTAAGCATAGAATCCGAAATTGTGATTCTCATCATTCCTGTGGATCAGAACCCCAAACCATTGCAGGTAGATGGCATTATTATTTTATTTACCCAGCATGGATTTGCTTCACTTTTGTACATGTAGGATGGCGCTTGTTTCTCAGGCAGATATATTGTATTTTGATTGCTCATGTCCTGTTATGTCCAACTTGGCTCCAACTTCTGTCTCCTTCTCTAGCAAAAATAGCCCAATGTCACCAGGACTTAGGAAGGAAAGTCTTGCCAGCCTGGTCAGCTTTCACTCCATCTGCAGCAGGTGCTGTCAGATTCCTGGGGGGAGGAGGACTCTGAAATCAGAGAAGCCACCACTGCGTACCTCATTGGTGGCACCCATTGCTGAGCTGGACACTCCTCAACTTTCAAAACTTTGGACGTGCAGATACTAAGCTTGCCAAGTGTAAACTTCACCAGAGGCAGCTTCCGATGCTTTTAAAGAGACTTATTACTAAATTCCTTTCTGGGGTGAAGTAGAAAGTAAAGTGGAAAAAATGAATTTTCTAACAGAAATTCATTATTATCATCATGTCAGTGGGGGAGTGGAAACCTGGGGTTTCTCAGGTTCTATTATTTCCATTCTTTTCTTCTTTTCCCATAAACAAAATCAGTTTTCTCTGATTTGGAAGAAGCAGCCCAGTAAGGAGAAAATCTTGACTTTTCCACTGTTGCAGACTTCAAGGAAGTAAGTTGGTCAATCAGGAAGGAAGTCCTGAGTTTTAGAGGCACATTTTTTTAGTGATAATTCACTGTAGGCTTTTTGGCATTAACATTCAAAACACATCACCCCACGACAACTTGTATATAGCTTCCTTCCTTTTCCTTTTCTACTACTCAGGGCTTCCACAAGAGTTTTCGTAGTACCAGAGTCTATGATGAGACCTCCGATCTGTTTTCCAAGTACTCCCCAAAATTATGTACATCATATGTGCTGATGGGAATATTTTTGCATTGGCATTTTACATGGTAAGAAGAGAAATAATAACTTTTTTTTTTCCCCTCTAGATTGAAGCCTGCAATAAAGAAGCAGAAAAGATTGAGTCCCTGATCAATTCAGACAGCCCAACCTTAGCATCACACGTGCCACTGTCAGCTCTAATTGCATCTCAAGTACAAGTTTCATTTAGCATTTCTTCTGCCTCTGCTCAAGTGGTGCCGGCTCTGCACTCCCTGTTCATAAGCCTTCCATTCACCTTGTCATCAGCATTGATATATTACATGTAACTGCTTGGGAAATATGCATGAGCGTTGTGGCATTTATATTGTGAAGGACATTTGGAGTTGTTGATCACTGAACCAGAAAGCAAAAAATGTGCAAGATTTGATGAACTTACATTTTTCAATGAAGAACTAGAAGTATTTGAATAATGTGCAAAGATGATTCTCTTATTCATAACTAGTCAGATGACTGTTTCAGCACAATTAGATTGTTTTCCATGGATCTTGGAAACATAAATATGCTCTGGAGGGTCCTAACATTATGGATTTATGATTTTGAGGAGAAGTGATCTTACAGGGTTTTTTCAGCAATGATCTGAACAGTGTTTTGAGTTTACTGAAGAATGCTAATTTTATATTATTCAGATGCGTATCAGTCACAACGAAAGCATGCACCTATTTTAAACATCATTTTTGGAAGAAACAGATTGCTGCTACTTAATTACCTAAACCAAAAATTTAAGAGTTTATTCTCATGTAAATATGCTTTCATATTTTATTATGAAGAAAACTAACTTGCCCTGGGCCTATTTCAATAGACGTCTTTCCTTGGACTAGTGAAGACTTGCAGGACATTGGGCTCACTGCTTGTAAAATGACAATCAAGCTCCATGCTAGTACCTGACTTCAGTGAAGAGATATGTTCTTTTTATAGTTTTGTACCTTTCAGAGTCTCATATTGGATGCAAAATTATAAAGAATCTCAGTATCTATATTTAAGTGCCATTTAAAATATTGCAGTATTTGCATGTTATCTAATGAAATTTATACTTTAAATGTTTATACAAACAGTATGTTTTATTACTTATTGTATTTTATGCACCTGACTTTACTCTACATGAAGTATTTTATATCAGTATTATGATAGCCAAGTTTTGAAGTATATACAGAAAAACTTATTTTTGCCAAAATGCTGAACTTTGAAAGAAAGCACTGAAAACTTTTTGAACATATATGTTGTAGCATGTTTGTAGCAATTATTTTCTGCTAAATCTTTTAAATGCAAAAGTATTAAAGCTTTTTATTTTAATAAACACTTGTGTCATGTGTCCTTGTGTAGAATGCATGTAATTTTATGGAATTCAGCAGCGCTGCATATATTTTCCTTTCTCTCTCAAAATAAGCACTTAAAACTAACTGCACTTACATCCATGTGTGACTCACACAGATAATGTTCCCAAATAGATGTCAAAGGGGGTTTCAAGGGTGAAAGTGTTCTTGCCAAATACCTTGAGGAAGACTCATGCACATAATCATCCAAGTCTTGAAACAAAAACTTGAGTGTGTTGATAATCCATCTGTTTCTGAAATTTGTTATGTGGATTCTTTAGACTTGGACACAGAAATAGAACGAATGCATTTTTGAAAAGCTTTTTGAACTGAAATGGCTCAGATGATATCCCCAGAAACTTCAAACAATTCAGATTGTTTATTTTTTCCAAATCATTAGCAAATATCTCTTCATTGTGTAGCCTGTTAGCTTGCTTAGCATTCAGCTGAAGCAAATCTGATGCCTACTAAAAAGAAAGCAATTATAAATGTCTTAAGAAAATACATACACACACACGTGTATGTATATATATATGTATAGATAGATAGATAGATAGATAGATAGATAGATAGATACATGCACCACACTGGGAAACATAGTACACAGCTTTAAATACATACCTTCTGTAGAACAGAATATACAGTGCATTTACTTTTAAATGTCTGTGAAAATTTTCTATGATGAGAAATTATAGCAAAAAACTTGCCTTAATTTGTACAATGAATCTGGGAGAAGCAGAATTTAGGCCCAGA
Organism: Pachycephala philippinensis; assembly: GCA_013397055.1. Lineage (NCBI taxonomy): Eukaryota > Metazoa > Chordata > Aves > Passeriformes > Pachycephala > Pachycephala philippinensis. The sequence continues at coordinate 19,619 of VWZT01000748.1, forward strand.
GATTCTGTGATTCTTTAATTTATATGTCAGTGTCTGTTGCTTGCTGGAAAAAAGTGAAGCTTTTGAGAGGTTATGTTAAATATGTACAGAACCAGTGAGCTTTCATAGAACCCTAAATTCTGAAACCAAAGTCCAGCATTCAGAGTGTACAGGGTTTACGTTCTTTTTTCTGGATGAACAAAAGCACTTAAGGATTTTCTAAGTTTTCTCAAGACCTTGGACTACCTCAAAGGAATGAAGAAACTATTTACTTGTGGGTTTTGAATTCAGTTGAACTGGGATAAAAAATAGAAGGAACCAAGCCCAGTCTTAATTGCAGCTTAGGAAATTTGAACCTGAGGGGGACAAATCTGATACAGGTTTCAGAGGAGTTCTCTGTAAAAGTGCTAATGATCTTCTGTCACCATCTGTGTGGAAATCTGGGTTCACTTAGAAGGAACGGAGACAGCGCAAGGGCACTTCAAAGCAGCACAAGCCTGTTTGTTGCTTTTATAACAGGACCCAGATGAAACATTTACAAAACATTATTTGCTTCTCTGCTGAAAACCACAGTTAATGGCAGTAACTGGCTCCAGAGAGATGCCTCCATCCTCTTTCAGTTTGCTTAGCTTGGCTCTTCCCAGCAGGGTGGCACGGAAGCGGAGATGCCAGAGGTGTCACTTTGTACACCCCCAGGAGAGGATCAGCCACAGGGGCAAATACCAGAACAAGTAAAAGCAAGAGATTTCTGGCTGAGTTCTGACTGCAGCAGGAGCTGGCATCTCTGAATTTGAGAGGTGAAGAACAGTCAGTTCTGTGAGCGGGTACGGAGTCACACCTGGAACTGCAGTGTCACTTCACAGCCCTGCTCCTCACCCATGCTCTGCTGCTCTATGGTGCTTTACCCACTGTCATCATTTGGAGGTTTGCACGTCTCTTGAGTCAAAGGTTAAATGTTTATACATCTCTACTGAGTTTATGACACTTTTCCAGCTCTTCCTTTTACATATAACAAAGAATATTTCAAAATTTTTCTCCACTATCTCTATTCCTAGGAAGCCCTGGGAGCTTTTACATGAGCAAACACAAATACATGAATACTCTGTGAGACTGTGGCCTAAGTGTTTCGTATCTAAAGTCTGAACTGTAAGGTGACCCTATAGTCAACTGAATCCCAGAAAGTAACATTGAGGGGAAAAAAGATTTCTCTGCCAGGGTTGTGCAAGACCTGACTGCAACTTCCTGCAAATCCATTGAACTGGTGCTTTAATGCAGTGAGACGGTGGCTCCGGCTGCTCCATGTGGAGCAGTAATGAAGGTGACAACTACAAGGAACTGTCACCTCCTAAGAGTGGCTGCACCTACCACTGCTAAGGCATTCTGCTTCCCAGGTACATGTTTGGGCACTGCTTGTTTTGTGCTCTCTCCCAGCCCTCTCCGGGCTGCAAACTTTTGCAGAGCCCGTTGCATAAGCCGAAGAGAGTCTTAGCCCAAAACAAAACTCTCTGAGAAAAATGTTTCCAAGCCCTAGCAGGTTTGTTTGTCTCAAGTTATTGCAACTACAGTCAAAAGGATACGCTTCTAGCATTAAGTAGTACATCAGCTTTTGCTAATTAAAACCAAGAAGCTGAAGGTTTCAGTTATATCTGAAGCTATAATTCTATACAAATTCAATGTTACCAACATTTCCAGTATGGGAGACCAATTGTGTACACCCAATACTGAAAGCAAAGGTGCTTACTTTGAAAATTGGGGAAACAACAATTGCCCAAAACCTTTCTTAATTTTAATGGACTTTGTACGTGCACTGCTTAACGGAAAAAAGTGTGAGCATTTCATCTCAGTACAAGAGAAACGTTTTTTTACAGTGATAACAACAAATCCCTGGAACAAACTCCCCAGGGACATGATGGAGTCCCCCCAGCTGGAGGTTTTCAAGATACAACCAGACATGGTGCTAAATGAAGCACCAAAAGGTTAGACCAGATGATCTTCTGAGGCAACAGTGAAATAAGTGAAAGCTCTTGTAAAAGGATTTTTTTGCCTTTCAGTTCCTAGGACATAAAGGAGAATAAAAAATAAACTACAGCCTTCCCTGAAGATGCAATAACTCATGAAATAGTGCAGTAACTCTGCCATTACTTACATAAAAGTTGTTAACCTTACATTTTTCATTAGATTATCATATATATGAGAACAATTCTGATTATAGGTGTGTATATATACATATACGTTTATGTATGTATGTGTATATAAATAAAACACATCGGTGAACCTATAAATGACTTTCAAACTTGTATTAACAGATACCTGTTGATTAGATCTCAGTACTTTTTTAAAACAGAATAAATCTATTCCTCCCCTCAGAGTATTCTCTGATTTGCCTACCTCAAAGTTGGATTCTGCTTCATTTGGCCAGGTCCAGTAAGGAGCATAACCTGAGCCTGAGCCTCTGTAATTTTGACAGTCCTTAATAATTCCATAGATTCTCGCTATAAAGAGCCACCCTTGTGTTTTTGCAAATGCTTTCTGTTGTGCTTGGCAAGGTTTCTCAATTTGCTTGTTTGTGCTCAGTTCTCAGCATGAGCTGCAATATATACAAAGGCTTTCAATCTGTTTTATTCAATTCTGACTCTCTTAAGCCAGCATTCCTCTACATCACTGCTGAATAGTCCCAAGGGGTTAAATGATTCAATGGTTATGAATATAACATTGGGTTATGATATACATCAGAACAGAAGTTCTCACCAGTGCTGATGTGGCAGATTTCAAATTAAAGCCTGTTCTTCAGCTTGGTCTTCTGCAATTCTGCACTGTTTGCTGACAGTGGAACAAGTGGATGGGTTGTTACTACTGTTCGGTGTATACATTTACTTTTTAGCCAAGTTTTAAGCTGCAGCAGCAGGAGCAACATTCAGTAAATATAAATAAAGATATATTCATATGCACATATATGCATGAATACACACAGATACACACATATATATGCATATAAATACATTTATATCACAGTGCCCTGTATCAGGCTCCATATTAGCCTCTTCAGGACAAGCACATTTGGCCACTGTAGAGAATTTAGCGATTTATTTTAGTAAAGAATCCAAATATGAGGGGTTAATACTTTTAAGTTTGAATTTAAAGTACAAATGGCAATCAAAGATGCAGGATCACACTGCCTTATTACGTCATTTATACATGGTGTTGTCTGGCTATAAACATGCAAAAAGGTTAAAAAGATAACTCTGGATGGTTTCATTCTCAAGTGCACTCAGCTGCAGCAGTTGATTTTCCTCTGAGTTAACAACACTCTGGTGGTCCCTCCTGCTCAGGGCACAAAGAGCAGCTTCTGAGTACCAGTGGAATTGAGGGCACGAGACAGGAGCAGCCATCAAACCCCGACCACTCCATCACGTTTGGGGCCTCTGGCATAACAAAGGAAGTCTAAATATTTGCAGCCATTAATTCTGTGCAGCAACTGAGCTGCTGCCAGCAAGGCTGTGGCTGTATTGTCATTAGCACTGGCTGTGGGTACCACCACCTTCACCCAGATCAGAGGCAGGGACATGTCTTGGCCAGAAAACAAGATCGAGCAAGCAGCCCGTCTGGCTTTCATGCTGGAAAACAAATGCTGTCATACACACATTGTCTGTACATGTGTTGAATATGGCAGGTTGTGCATTTTGCTTCTTTAACAGGCTTGAAGTGGCACTGTAAACTCTGGATCAGCATCTCGTGGCTGCAGTACTTTCTGAAGTGCTGCTCATACCCATAATGCAAGACGTATTGTGTCCCTGAACCACAGCTTTAAGACCTCACTCAAGACCCAGATGAGCCAAAGGAGATGTGAGAAATGCAAATACACATTTCCAAAGCAGAAAAAATTAAATCTATCATATTTTCCTTTCTGGCTTTAGAAGATTTAGAAGGGTGTTTTCCTATAACAGGAGAAACTGTACAGGCAGAAAGAGTCAGAGGGATGAAACCATGTAACAGAATGCTTATAAAGGCTAGCAGAAAAGAGAGGTGGAAATTACTTCCATCCGTAAGTGATGTAATAGGGATGTACCACCACAAACAACCTCAACACAGACTTCCCAGCCCTGCTCCAGGAGACAGCAGAGCCAGGCAGGGCTGGTGAGTGACCACAGCTTGGGAACAGAGCAGGCAAAGCTGTGGCCTGCGGAAGGGATCTGAGTTACCCTTCTCCCAGGTCAGCCAGTTGTGATGGCAAAGCAGCTAACACAGTCCAGATTGTAACAACAGCAATACATGGAATTGAGATGCTTTTCATTATTCTGAGAAGGATTTTTAGTCAAGTTTAAGCACACTCAAAAATACACAAAGGCTTGATTACAATCCGGTAACAAGCATATGTTATGTTCATGTGGAGAAGTTTCTCTTGGCAAATGTTTAAAAAGCTCCAGAGGCAAACATGGGTGTGAGCAAGGGCCAGAGCCTCGGAAATGCTGTTTGAACTTTTCACATCATTGTTGCTGCATCAAGGGCATGTGCAGTAGAGAAACACAGAATGTTAACCATTACTGTGGCCCTTCTTGCTCTGACGGTGTCACCCATGATCCATCACACCTTGTGTTCATTTTCTGTTATGTGGTCAGAAGCAGCACACTCACACTTGCACTCAACGAGTAAATAAACAGCAAATACACACAATTATAAGCAGACTGAGTTAACATCACTGGGCCAAACTCTGGCAATGAAACAATTGTTCAGTCCTTGCTCTCAATGCCAAGTTTCCCAAACTGAATAGTTCACCCGAGTTTCCTTTGTACAGCAGTGCTGTACATCAGCCACGAACTGATCCAGGTGAAGATAAAGGCATTGGCAGCATGGATGTAGCAACTGTGCCCTCCTATGATGCTCTAAGTTTTTAACAGCACAGAGAAGTTTCCTCCCAGAACATAGCAGGAACATTTATTCTTAGTAAATAGATGTGCAGCTGCTTCTGATCTTCGATACATTTTTACTGCCTACTGCAGAAGACTTTTAACTCCTTTGTTACTGGCAGATGCCATTTTCCATGGACACATTCATTATCTAGAAGTGTCAGGAAAGGCAGAGCCTGCTGGCAGGACAAGAGGCAGTGGGCACAAATGAGAAACCTCAGACTCCATCTGAACATCACTTTTACTGTGAGATTGGTTAAAACAGCATTTGGCACAGGTTGCCCAGGGAGGCCAAAGGCATCTTCCATCCTTGAAGATACTTAACACATGATAGGACACAGTCCTGGGCTCCAGGTGGCTCTGCTTGAGCAAGGGGTTGGATTAGATGATCTGAAGAGGTCTCTCCCCACATCAACAATGCTGTAATTCTGTAATAAAGCTTTGAGCAGCTGAAAAGTGTCACTACACATACTAACCATTTTGCTGGTCTCCTCACTTACCTTTCATTTTTAAAATGTGGTCATTTCCAGTATTTGAATTTGAATTCTACGATGTACTTATTTTCTCTCTGCAAGCTAATTCTTGATCAACAATTCCATTGCAGCAACACATTATCACAAAATCACAGAATACCAGGTTGGAAGGGACCTCAGACCCTCTGGTCCAACCTTACTTGGTAAAAGCGTAGTGTAAAGATGGCCCAGAACCTGGTCCAGCTCAACCTTAAGTGTCCAGTGTTGGGAAATCCACTGCTTTCTTTCTTCCCTAGGGAGATTATTTCAATGTCTGTTTGTTCTCCTTGTGAAAAAAAAATTCCTCTTGCATCTACTCATAATAAATATCAAATATCTTTGAAATGTTTTACTTTGTGCTTCCAACCTCCTGCAGCCATCCCACAGCGCTGTGCAGCATCCACCAGGCAGGTACTTGACACACTTGAAAAAAAATGGCACTCACTCAGCAAGAGGGTTGCATTTGTCCCATCCTTCCCTATCAGGATAAAAGTGGTTATTAAACATCCAGCAGCCCTCCTGGCTTGTATGAGAGCTCTGTGCTTTACTTGGGCAATTCAACCCACAATTTAGTGACAATAGTTCTGTGTTTGAAAAGAATCAAGAGTCGAAAATGCACTCCATACATTATTACTTATTCCTTAAGAGTACATATGTTCTCTCATATATTATGGGCTTTTCTGTGTTGTGAAATGAAAGGTCTTGCCCAAAATACACAGCTTAGTAAAAGACTCACAGCCATAACCCAGATGTGTCTACTCTGAATGTTTAACACTCAGGTCACTTGTCTAGAGCTTAGGACTAGTTGTATTACAGTTTCAGATCTATTTTTTGAAGTTTGCATTGAATTATGGCTTCAAAATGCTAATCTTTTAACACAGAAATCCTCTGCTCTCCAAAACACATATCAATTTCACAGGTTCAAAACCACTGCTGTGATGTCTGCAGAAACTCACAAGATTTTTCATAGATTGTATTCCTCTGATGATTTTTTACAAGGCAGATCTAGTATGCACTAAGCATTTCAGAAATGCCTCTGTGGACAGGAAGCATATGAGGTGTTGGGCTCACGTCTATAATTGCTGACAGCAATGTACCAAAGTTTCTGAGAAAGAATTCAACTTTCCTGAAATTCAATACAGAAATAGCTAAGTACAGTGTGGGAAACATTTATTTTGATAGACTCAGGAGGACATCATGCTCTTGTGGTTTTAAAACAAACCTTCAACCCTAAGATTAAAAATCTAAACGCTGCGGCCAGGGTTGTGTTCCCCACAGAAATCCCGTAGGTGGCATCACAGCACAAGGGGAATTACATTTCAGCTGCTTTTGATTTAGAAGGAATGCAGCTGCTTTGGGATTTTTATTTTTCAGTTGTTTTTGTTTAAAGCTAACACTTTTCTGCAAGTTCTATTTTCTGTGCCACTTCATTCTCAAGATCAAATCTGCACAGACTTAAGTCTCTCTTGCTTTATGTAAATTTTTTTCCTCCTGCAGATGCCTATGAAAACGTACTCAGGGTTGCCCCGAGATGTAATTCTCCAGTTGAGAAGGATACTTGACATCAAGGACATGTATGGATATATTAAATTGTTGGCATGGAAATAAGTCAAATCCACAACCATAATTTTTGTCACCAGCAATCTAAAAAGTTCATTTAACTGGGTACTTCAGGGGTGAATCAAACACAGGTACATACAAAGACACACTCTGAAGGTTTCAGCACTTGTGAACAAAGAAGTGAGGATTTTTAAACATTTTTTTAAGAAAACCCTAGTTGTTCAAAGAACTCTCGTGCAGACCTGTAATTATCATGAATAACAGTAAATTCAGCATTATTGTCTTAACTCAGACGAGGAAGGAAAAGCAAATGAGTGCATTAATATCTGACCAACAACCAGTACATGTCAGCACCATTTTTAATCTGGCATTGGGGTCCGCCACCAGGGGAGGACTGGGAAAACCAGCAAGGAGTCCAGGGCACAGACAGGACCCAGCCCCAGTTCACCACGTGATCATCCTGGCCCCAGCAATGACCATCAGGCACAGCGCCCCTCGTTCCAGTTAGAGCAACATTGGTTCATTTGATGTGCAACCACCTGGGCACAATGTAGATATCTCCTGTTGAAAAGGAGGTAAATTGAGGCAGGGGTGCCTCAGGGCTGAGCCGTGACTACACGCCTGACCCCTACACTGTGCTTCTCCCTTGCAGCTGATTTATCATAAAAAGCAGAATAAGAAAATAGTACATTTTTAATTAGCAGCATGGAGGTAAGGACAGAAANGTAAAACCCAGTAATTCCCTCTTGCAGGGTTTATCACCCTGCTCAGGACTTGTTACCAACATAGCGTTTCCAAGCACAACTTATCCCTCCGCCCTTGGCTGGGTCTGCTTACAGGGTTTGTGAATTCCTTTGTCTAAAGCAGCCTGTTTAAATTTTTGCCCTCCTAATTTCTTAAGAATCCACCTCCTCCCACCCACAGAGAGGGAACAGGGAACTGGCCCCACCAGCTAAACATCTTCTAATAGTAATGTCACTGTATTTAGGAGGTTTTATGGCTGCAGATTTCCCAAAGAGAAATCTGTGTTTCTCAGCATGATACAGATACTCCAGCAAAACCACAAGTAGATCTAAAAATGCTCAACCACAGAGTAGTGCAAAGCAAAAGCTTTATGCAAGTAACAGAAACCTGCCAGACAGTTAGCTTCTCTTCCACCTACTCCAAAACCAGACAGAGAAGATATACAAATTGCAGATTTTTGGTTATTTCAAGATTTTTGCCAAGATTTTGAGGTTGTCATTTCTATGACAGTTGACCTCATTGCCCCAGAGGAACATGTGGCTTAGGGCAACAGAAACAGTAGGAAGCACATGCTCTGAGAAAATGTCTTCTTTCTTTTTTCTATTAACATATTATTTTGCTAAGCTCTTTTTCCCCAAGAGCCTTGCAGTATTAAGAGGTCTTTATTGATGCTGTTGTTGTTTGGATTCCCTCCTCCTCTCCAAAATGGAAGCACTCAGAACAGTATGTGCAATTTTTTGAGTATTTGTTATTAATTTTTTTTAATATTTTATTTTATAAATATTTGACATTTTATTTCTTAGTTGAATAGTTTTTATTAGAAAGCCTCCAGTCCAGGCTTTCTAATTCACGTGTTAAAGAACAAAAACGGCATCTGAAGAATCCAGTGGCAGAAGTGTCACTTGTGAGATGAACCTTTGCTCTGCCCAAGACTCCATGGGCCTGGCAGCCCCAGTCCCTTTGGTGCAGCAGCACCAGCTTGGTCTCATGCTCAGAGGGGCTCTGGAGAGGCTCCCCCATCCTCATTCCCACAGCACCCCAGCAGCCAGGGACTCCAGATCCTCTTCACACTCCTCTCTTCTGCAGGGACCTGGTCAAGGCCACGTTCGGCAAAATGCAGGCCTTCATAAAGAAAACGCAGGGAGTGGGAGGCCACTGCCCTCACAGAGAGATGCTTTGGGAATTCACCTACTGCAGCCATCCCTTGTGCAGTATTTAACAGGGAGCTGCCACTCCGCTTCCAAACGCCACTCCATGCTCTGACCCAGAAGGAGTCCCATCCTCGTTAGCTGGGCTTTCAATCAGCTCCCAGGATAGACATTTTTGCAGGACTTAGCAGGTTTCTACAGAGACTGCCCAGCACTGGGCTGTGCTGGTGGCTGGCAGCCCCTTAGTAGCAGGAGCAGCCACCTCATGAACCTCTCCTCAGCTGAAGTTCAATCCAAAAATGTCTTTCTGCCCCAATCACACTCGAGCCTTCTCAATCTCAGGGCCCTGACCCCAGCACTGGCTCTGCACAATCCCACACTGAACGCACAGGTGCTCACATGTCACCTTCCATTTGTGCCAAGGCCACCCCTGGCCTTGAGCAGCAGTGGCCTGGGTGGATCTATGCTGGCTGACCTTTACCCATGTGTTTGTAAATCATGATGCTGCTGTATGAAGTCCCAGCACTCAAGTTCTTTGCACACAATACTGGTTCTTCTCTACATCAGTGCTGCCCAGCAGCTTTTCCTCCATTAACAAGTTTGGTTAATAGACTTGCACCTTTCACAGCATTAATAACATTTAATAAGATCAGTCCAGACAGCTAACTTAAAATGAACTCTTATTCCAAAACCCAAAGGGTCACCAAAATGATCAGAGGGATGCAGCACCTCTTCCAGAAGGAAAGGCTGAGAGGATTGTTCAGCCTGGAGAAAGCTTAGGGGTGGTGTAATTGTGGCCGTCCAGTACCTGAAGGGAGTGGAAAGAAAGATACAGAAAGACCTTTTAAAAGGGCGTGTAGTCACAGGACAATGGGGAATGGATTCAAACTGAAAGAGACAGGCATCAGGAGGAAGGTCTTTACTGTAAGGGTGGTGAGACACAGGAACAGGTTGCACAAAAAAGCTGTAGATGCCCCATCCCTGGAAACATTCAAGGCCAAGCTGGAGGCGCCTTTAAGCAACCTCATCTAGTGGAAGGTGTCCCTGTCTATGGCAGGGGATTGGAACTAGAAGGTCTTTAAGGTCCCTTCCAGCCCAAACCATGCTACACTTCTATGAGAACAAGCAAGAGAAGACAGAGATTTAGCTGTACCACTCACACTCTGCAGTCTCTGCTAACAAAACAGTGCTGCAGGATCACTGCTGACCAGCCCACCTCACGCCTTCAGCTCTGCTGATGATCCTGTGTAGCCACCACAGCATCAGTGAGACAGAACTTGAGCACACAGATGTCCACGTGTACAGCAGACTGGCAGTGCCTTCAAAAGTAACTACCTGGTTTGGGTTAAGTAATGCCCTTACAACCCTAATTACTTAACCCCAGCAGGAGAGGAGACCGAGAGCTCTGAAAAACTCGTAATTCAGCCCTTGCTCTGCAGCACAGTGTATGATGTCATTCCCGTGGCAGATGGATGGTACTGTTTCTATGTGATATGCAAATGACTTATTCAATTAAGTTGCTATGGGCACTTGTCCTTCATGACCTGGAAAAAATTTCACAACACATGAAAAAAATGCCAAAGTGCCCAAAGTTAGTATTTCACAGAGTCTCCAAAAGCATCCTTTCTGCATCACCTTTTCTAAAATGTGATGCTGCTGGCATATACCTCATGACAGCACAGCTAACGAGCCCAGCCCACAGGAGACCACCTTCCACATCTCAGCAGAGACTGGAAACTGACAGGGGAATTTCTCACTCCTTTGACAAACCACCCTTGCAGTTGTTTTTCTGCAAAGAACAACTAAGAATCGATGGTGCTTCTGTGTAATCTTTCTTCTGCTACATTTATTAACCATACTGTGATTGAGTTGGTGTCTTGGCATTTTCCCATCCATCCATAAGTGTGCATTCTTCTTCAGCTATCCATGCAGCAGCAGGCAGCACAAGAACCACGGAGCAGGTGTGTTCCTCAGCAAGGCTCTGTCTCACACCCGTGTAGCAAATGGACAGCAACGCTGCTTTACAGACTGCTCACTTCGTTCAAAATTTAGTGTTTTTTTAATTTCCAAACAGACTGTAAGCCAAATTGACACTAACTCTGATAATACAATTAATCAGATCTTTCTCCAGAAATGTCCGTATCTGATGGTTTTCAATGACACAGTCAGCTGTCCCATAGTTGGCTTACTTGGTGTGGCTCAATGCACACACCCTTTGTCAGTCTCAGCCTTCAAGGATGGCAGGAACTGCTTTCACTCCCACTTAATGGACAAGCAGACAAAATAAAGTAATGGTACCTGCAAAGATACTTGAGACTTCTACTTCCCCTCACTCTATTACAAGCTGCTTTGCAACATACTACTAGGTAAGACCTCGATGAACAGTAGTTGATGTGGAATTAAGAGGATGGGCACACAGCCCACATGTTCCTGATTAGATGTGGCGCAACAAGCTCCTCAAACACACCAGGCAGCACCATAAGCACATATACACCACAGACACCCCCTTGCACTCAGTATGTTAAAATGGGCAAGTGCAGAGCAAAAAGAACCATGTCACATGTGTTTTGGGATCTGGTACTCACTTAAAAAGAGAAATGGTCACAGCTGCAGGACGCTTGTCAGATCTGAACAGCCAGAATGAGACATGTAGGCAGTAAAGCGAGGTGTTAAGACTTTAAATGCAGCACCAAGAAGTTTTCATTCATTCATGAATACTCTCAATTTGTTCTTTTCACATGCACATTGCAGAGGAATCAAAAGTCTCCTGACTTTTAAAAAAGCCATGAATGTTTTCATTTTCTTAAGGTTTTTTGGGTTGGGGTTTTGTTTTTTTTTTTTTTTTGGGGGGGGGGTTCCCTTGCTATTCGATTGTAACTTTTTTTCCCCATGTATCTGTACTTTGCTACTTAACATCAAGTATCTTTCCCGCAAAAAGTTCTCCACAATCAAGTTTGAGAAATACGTTTGAAAATGGCACAGCCAGCTGCAGTAGAATTATAGCTTCATAGATAATTTTGCTGAGAATTGCACACCCAAAAATTATATCCAACAGCTACCTGAATAAGCATCTGAGGTTTTCTGAATTTTAAACACTGCAGGGGAAAAAAAGTTGGATGTGATAGTGAAGGGAGGTAGCATTCCACACAAGAACATTGAAAAACCACCACAAAGGTGTTATCAGCCCCTCCCAAAATGTCAGTTTACCAAACAATATTCACTTAACTTCCAGCATGTGAGTGTATACAGAAGAAACATGACCAATATAATAATAATCCTTCCTACACATTCACATAAATAAACAATTCACATGAAGTTCTCTTAATGTATTAGAAGAGGGAAGGGGACGGATAGGCAATCATTTGCACACACACCTAAGAGAACATTAAAAATCTGGTTTATTTGAAACTGTGAAATCAAAGTCCAATAAATAAAATGCTTAACATCAACACTGGACACTATGTAGGGAAACTCTGGTAAGACTGGATTGTTCCCTTGGTGCCCAAAGCATGGATGAACCATGAAATGACTTCCCAGCTCCCCACAGTCACGCTGTTCTCTCAACAACATTTCCCCATTCATGGCAAGCCTTCCCCAGATGCACACTGCCAAATTCCCCCATGCTGAAGTCTCACCAGTACCAGCAGAATTGCCCCAAAGATGACACGGCTCACAGGGCTGAGGCTCTAAGAGTGAGAATGAGTGCCTACAGGACTTCCAGAGAGCAGCCCTCTTCCTCACTCAAAGCCCTCTGAACAGGTTTCATGAACTGTGCTATGGCCAAGTATATTTCATTTTTTAATTTTTAATGAGCTATTATTAGGCTATAAGAACACACTGTTTCTTAATCACTTTTTGGGGTGGGGGTACAACTCATCCCATAAACGTTGTTTATGTTTGTTTAACACTACTATTAAATTACTAGGTTTTTCCAAATAGCAGATTCTCTCTAAGTAACCGTATGTTACATACACATTAAAACTCTGTGACGCAATCATATGAAAATATTAAGATTTTATCCAAAATATAACTCCAAACACAACTTACAGAACCTCAGGCAGGAAGTAACCAAATTCTGCTAAAAATGTCACACACTTTCAGAATCAGCAATAAAACATTCTGTATCTGCTTTGAAAACTATAGCACAGGGCAAAACTACGCTTACTATCTTAGAAAACAGAAACAAGCTCAGGCATATCACCCTTTCCTTGTAACACTGGCACAAGTGAACTCTAATTCATTCTTAGAAAGGAGGGTGCGGAGAGGGGGATGAAGAGGAGGAAATAAAACCAATGGATCTTACAGGTTGTTTATTATGGAACTGGCTGTTTATACTGGAGGCACTCTGACAAGCCAGATGAAAACAAGCACATCCAGGAAGGACAATACTCATCAAGGCCTCAGTGTGGCCACCAGTTTGTGCTTCAACTCCAGTGAACCTTCCCAAGAGCTCTTCTGTGATCTGCAACAGAGATGTTGGTCTATACTGAAGGTAAGTCTATTTGGGGTTTATACTATTGTGATGCTCTCTACATGCCAACAAGAACCAATCACCACATGAGTATCATTGGCTCAGGTACCCAACAGCTTAAAGTCTTGATGCTACCAATGCACCCAGTTTCAGTCTGTACCATTTCTGACCCAAGGGACTTCAAGCCAGGGATCTAATTTGCTGGGGAGTAGACTCTGCTCAGTTACTATCTCATAAAACAGGAATTTAAAATGTCAGATTTTCCACCAAATTTGGGTTATTTGCATAGGGCTTCTACACATAAGTAACGTGCACAGAGGTCATACACTCCACGTATCAAAGCAATTTGACACTGTCCAAAGCAGCTTTGTTTTTTGAAAAAGAAAATTAAATAAATGCTGCTACCATGCTTTGAACAATAGGTATTTAAACAACCAGGCTTCAACACCAAACAAAAAGGATAAACACTTCTGGTTAGCAAGATCTATTTAACAGATAACCATTTCAAGTCAGTTCACTGTAACACTTCAATAGGCACCCGAAAGCCCCTCAGTCCTCACCATGTTAATACTCAGCAGGAACTACGGATCACCAGACTTAACTGGCAGAGGTATTTTGACTGAGGAAAAAAACACAATGCCATGTATTTCACTGCTATACGGGGAATTTGAAGGGGCAATGGATGTAAAGGCCGCAATCACTTCTTGAGTAGATAAACAAAAAACAGGTCAAAATATCAGGACTTTAAAGTACAAATAATCAAATACATGTTTTTCACACAGCTTACCTCATTATTTTAACCAACATTACACATTTTATTACTTAGAAAAGATGACATTACAGAAAAATAAAATAAAATTTCATTTTAACAGGACAAGTGTTTTACATGGGGGTATAAAAAATGTAATGGGAGCCTGGGGGGGAAGAAAAAGAAATGGAAGTGGAATTAAAAAAAACCCAAAAAACCTACAACACTACCCCCATTAAAGGTAAAAAGCTAAAACAAATTCCAGATGTTTAAGTCTGAAGGTTTTAGCTTTTAAAATACACAACTACGTGTGCCTTTCACAATTAACAGTCACAAGTGAATGATACTTTTTGTACTACTGCACCCTTCAACAGGCCAGTCTGCAAGTTAAACAATATAATAAACTGCTAAATTTTAAGTATGTAATTATGGATTGCTTTTAGCTGTTATAAAAAGCTGGGTTACATATCCAATGGTCCATCTTTTAAATTTAAACTGTGTTTAATGTTTTTTAGTTCAGACATACTGAAACCCATCAGCACAGATGGTCTGTGATGTTTTATCGCCTTTAAGCATGTATTCCTCATTTTTCCAAAGAATGATGCAACATCAATCTTCCATGCATATAGCAGCAGGGAAAGTAATTCCACCTCCTTTTTAGAAGGATACGGCCTCTTGTGAAAGTAGTCTGACAAGAACTGTTTCTGTGCCTCATATGAATTGTGATCATACTGATTAGGATCTACTGCTAGAAAGCGGAGATCCTCACTAGAAGGAAGCTTCCTCATCTCAGTCCTAATCTTTTGTCGTTTGAAAGGCACTACCCCTGAATTCACTTCGTTCTCTGGAGACACACCTATGCCAGTACTTAAGCTCAGAGGCTGCTGTTCCTTATTCCTTTGGTCTTCTGCAACAAAGCAGGAATCTGATTGCTTTCTTTTCAGTACCACAGAAATATGCTTCTCACCATTCACAAACAGCAGCTCTTTTCTCTCAGTGCGCTCAAGCTGCATCTTCAGGCTCGAGTTGGTGTCTTTGGGAGCACTTCTACAACGGAGCAAATGTACAGCAATAGCTGTCAGAGTCATATTTCCAGTGTACACACCGCAACAGTGGATGCACTTGAAAGCAGGAGACTTCAAAATCGTATGCACAGTCGGCATTATATGATGTCGCTCTTTCAAATGCTTTTCATAGGTTTCTCTACCAGCAAACGTACCTAAGCAAAAGGGACAGGTGAACATTTTTCTGGTGCATCTCCTGTTCACTTGTGCTGTCTGAGGTTTCACTTTGATGTAAACAGGGACAAGAATTGTTGAATATATCCCAACAAGCACTGCCAAATGCACTTCTCTTTCACCCATGTCTTCATCTGGTAGCACTGTGTTGAAATCGAAGTGTGGAAACACAAGGCCACCTTGAGCATCATTACCTAGCTGAATTCCTCTGTTGCTGTAACTTGCATGCAACTGCTTTCTCCCATTGTGTGCAGTTTTATTGTGCTCCACGAGGCTTTTTAAGTCATAGAAAGTACCTGTGCAAAACAAGCAAGATAAGCCATGCATGAAGATATGTTTCATGAGCTCTTCCTCACAGAGAAAACATTTACAAGCGTAACACCGGATCGCTTTTTCTGTCATCCTCAGAAAGGGTGCGCAAGCTGCAAGTTTGTGAGGTTCTGGGGTTTCTACTTTTACTTCACTTGGTTTGTGGGCCACCTCCATGTGCACCTCGTAGACATTTGACGGGAAAAGCTCGTTACAAACAGGGCAGGTCTTCCACTGCTTGGCCTGTCTGACAGCCTGGCTTGTTTCAGGAGCAGGTGGGGAGGCCTGTAAGGATACATTCTCAGAGGTCAGAACCACAGGAGGAGAGGGAGCACTGGCTGGCGACTGGGACAGCTGAGTCACTGACCCCGACTGCATCAGCTGGATGGGCACCTGTGGAGGTGTCACAGTTGCTACTCCACCACCAGGAGATACCGGCAAAGTAACTGAGATGGGGGCCAGCGTGTACGTAGGTATCCCATTAACCTGCCTGCCAGTGGGAATCAACTGCCTCAGTATAGAGCCCGCAGTCAAAAAAGCTGCGCTTTGAGAAACTGGAGGCTGAACCGGCTGATTTACTGGGATAACTGCTGGGGCAACAGGCTGATTAAGCTGAAGGAACCCAGGTCCAACAGGCTGTCTGACAGGAACCACCCCAGGGGCAACAGGCTGGTTAAGCTGGAGAACACCCGACCCAACTGTCTGCGCCACAGGAAGGACCCTGGAATCAATGGGTCTGTTCATGTTCCCAAGTGACTGGTTGACAGACAAAATTCCTGGACCAACTGGTTGATTCACAGGGAGCACTCCTGGTGCAACTGGCTGATTCACAGGGAGCACTCCTGGTGCAACCGGCTGATTCACAGGGAGCACTCCTGGTGCAACCGGCTGATTCACAGGGTCGACAGGTTGAGTAACAGGGAGCGTTCCAGCTGGAACTGGACTGTTTATAGTACCAATGGGTGGATTAACAGGAAAGATCCCAGGCCTGACAGGCTGATTAAGAGGAAGAACCGCAGGGGCCACAGTTCTAGTTATGGTCCCAACAGAATGATTAAGAGGCAACCCATGAGAAATAATGATGGGCTGGGAAGGCGGTGGCTGAATACCAACGTTGTTCTGACCCATGGGAGGATTGCTGGGCACAAGAGCAACGTGCGAGGACGTAGTGGTGGGAGCAGAGGTGGTTTGTGGGAGGCTGCCAGAGGCACTTGGGATGGTCACTGGTCCAACTGTGTTCTGAACTGCTTGTGTCTGCACCGTGCTCTGGTTTTGATCAGTCTGTGGAAATGCAACCTGGATGCAAGCTGGAGCCGTCACAGAACCTGTCGGGACAGCAGCAAGCCCCGCAGATGGAGCAGCAGCTGCTACCCCTTGGACAAGCTTTGGAGCAATATACATTTGTTTTACGAAGCCAGGTTTCTTAATATGTTCTGAAATCAGAGATCGAAGTTTGTTCTCCAGGTCTCTGTGTGTTTCAGCTGTCAAGACATGGAACATTAAAGAATCTGGGCTGTTTGCAGGAGCATTACATTTTTTACAGTAGAACTCAACTGAATTTGGTGTACTTTCACCACATTTCTCACCAAAATATACACACACTAAGTTTTTAAAATGGTTCATCAGCACATGTTTCTTCATATTGTAATACAAGGTGTCCGTGAATTGACATTTTAGACACGTGAAGTTTATGATGTCACTCCTAAATTGTTTCATGCCATCCAAAATGCTGACTGTATAGTTCTGTATTCGTTTATTAGATGAATGGAACATCCGGATGTGTTTTCCCACTACTTTGGGATGAGAAGAAAACGCACATTTTGGGCAAGAAACCACCATCTCTTGGTCCATTTCATCCTCATGGTAACGATGCAAGTGATTCTTGAAAGAAGTAAGAAACTTGGACGAGAACTTGCATAAGCTACAACAGTATGGCTTTGTTCTGTATCTCTGCAAACAAAAGAAAAACATCCACTTAGAAACTGCCAGCTCCTACACCACTGGTATCTGATTAAATCTGCACTATCACCTGTCAAAAATGCCTTCACTGGACGTATAGTATGTATCTTGCCAGTTTTTTCTGCTTTTCAAAACCAGAAGAAAGATTAAATACTTAAGAGGAGAAACATTAGTGCCTTTTTTGTTTCATTATAATTTACTAAGAAGCCTTAAATGAGTTTACCTCTACTCTAGTTCACAAGAAGTAATTCTGAAGCCTGTTTTTAAAGACAGGAATCACAGAACAAGCCAAGAAGAATTTGTATCCCACTGTACATAGGAAGTTAAGCCTCAGCAATTAGGAACAGCAGCCCTTTTATTACGACACTTTTAAAGCTCTATTTAGTTCAGGGCCAGCTCCTATCCTACTGGACAAAAAGAGAAAAGACAGAACAGGCAGGGATTTTTTTCTGTATTTCAACAGCCTACTCTTCACTGAAAACTCTCCAGAAGGACCTTCCCAGCAAAGCCATGTGCAACTGATTTTTTTAAGAACATTCTTCTGGAGCCAAAATAACAACAAAGTAGTAAAACCCCCTTTTACGATAAAGCAGCAATGTATTAACTCATACATACAATTTGTATTAACTCACACATACTGGGCATCCCATCATAGTAATTTCTTGAGGAAATTTCTTCAAAAGTGTACAGTATAGAGCATACATATTCTTCTCAGGGAAGTATTTTAACTGTTTAAGAATACATCTATCTTGCACTAAGCAGTGGTTTGCTCCCTCGGTTATTTGTCACATGACAGCACTGCTTTTCACATCCTTATGAACATTATCTGTTCTTTCTAAAAACCGGTATCCCCATAAACCATTCTTTCTGATCAGCTTCCTACGAAATTAACCCTCCTGCCAAAAACTACAGAATCAGTCACAGCAACATCCATGCGACAAATCTGCACTCTCAAACATCTAGTGGAATCTGTCTGTTCCCTCAGACATGCTTTTCACCTCACTGATTTCTGCCCCTCATGAAACAGAGCCTAAAGAAAACAAGCTGTTCTGCCACTACAGCATCCAGCCCAGTTAGATCACCCACATACATCTCACTGACACACCACAAAGAACAGTAACACAACACATGCAGGTGGTTTTTTTGCCATGTCATATAGCCATTGGAGGTTACAGTCAGCCATCTATAGACAACAGACAGCCCAGACAGCCATCAGTACTAGGAGAGTCTCCTGATGATAGCCAAAATCTAAGCTCCAAATTCAAAAGACTGGGTCAGACAATGCCACTGGGCTGGCTAAGGCTGCTGAATAAGTACACTGCTAAGCAATCACTGAATTATCTTCTACTTACACTCTTTAGGTGTCTAATCTCAGCTGCTAGTAAAGAGCAACAAAGCAAATTAGCAGACGCATCAATCTTGAAGTATCCTGCGTGGAGAAAGGCCACTGACACTAACGAACTAATGAAGCACACAGAACATTACTAGAAGATACGCCTCACTACTTCTGAAGGAGTAAAGTGACAACGAAAAAATTCCAAACAACTCTCTTTCAGCAGAACAGAAGCATGTGGAAGTCCGCTGCTTTGATATTCTCTGTATGAAACAGAGCTCTTCCACACAAACACTTTACAAACCATTCTGCCAGCATGTTCTCCTTGCATACTCATCTGCTTATTCTGTTCACAAGTGCTACCACAGTCTACCAATGGCATCCCACTTTTATAGAAAATTTGACAAAATACGAATTACGAGCCACTTAGGAAAAACAAAGCATCTTGGAGATTGATCAACACAATCTTCAACTGTAAAAATGGAATCCAAAAGAAGGCTTATTAGAAACACTGAGGTAAACTCAATTAGCCCTTCAAAGAACCTACCCCAAAACATAGTAACACTTTCTGTTGTGTAGTCTCACATTCCCCACAGCCTAGAAACATGTAGAAAGACAGGACAGCCTCCAAAAAACAAAGTTCTTCCAGAATTGTTAATGCCTCCCTAAAAAGAGTACGAATGGTGGAAACCACCAACTTCACTTACACAGACATCTTCTCCAGCCTACTGAGTTTGCAGAAGGAAACAACTTATTTTCCCCTTATGGCAACAACTCTGGAATAGAACACCCTGAATGACCAACTTCTTTTCTCCCAAATCTAGGCAGCATGATATGTGAATTACATAAACCAAAATTGTTTAAAGAAAATGGACAGGAACAAGGTTAGTATCCAAAAGATAGTTTGGCAAATCTGTTCCAGTAGACAGTAACATGTTACCAACTCTACACTGAATTTCATCAGATCAGATTCCCATCTTCTTTTTTACACAGATGTAACTGGTCCTGCTGACTACCTGAGTCAGGACACATAATTTTCCTTTCTGGTAAGGGATCAGGTCCCTCTGCCTTGTTTCCCTCCAGACAATAGGGAAGAAAGAAGATTCCCTCTCTAGTGCACAATTTTTAGTTATTTTCCATTTTCACTGAAATAGCTAATCATTTTTCCTAATGGACTGGTGAGGGAAGACAAGCTTCACTTAGTCCATCTTCATCCTGCTCTTCCCCATTTCATGTCTGGGGAGGAAGGGGAACCTCCCTTGCTCATCTAACACAATCTCCCAACACTGAACTTCTTTCTTTAATCAGAAGGTAGAGGAAAAGGCAAAAGAGACAGAACCAGCAAGAGCAAAGCTCAAATAACATGACTGGGGCCAGCAGACCTGGTAAACGGAGACATTTTTCATGTGAATAAAGAATAAATTAGAAAGGAGGGGGAACAAGAGAAACCATCATAAACAATTAACAGGATTTATTCCATTCTCCTAAACTAAAGGCAGTATTTAGCAAATGTAACGGTAAGCCTCATCTGAAGCGGCACTTAAGAGGCTGGACACAATTTATCTCAACTCAAACAAAAAGCCTCGTTTGACTCTTTCATCCACGAAGTCAAGTGAACAGATGAACTTCCAGTCTTAAATGTGAACTCAACCTCAGGCAGCGAGAAATAGGAAACAAAGCAGACAAGGGTCCTGAAGGGTGGAATCCTACTTAATGAGAGCTTGGCAAAGACTAAGTGGCTTTGTTTGGTCAGCCTGTATGCTGGGGGCTGAAACTACTCCACTTTGAAATCTTAGTTTGCCTTAAAGGCAGGTGTTTTAAAGATGGTACAAAATAGTCCGGACAAGCTCCCACCACACTATTCTAAAGCATCACCTTTTGATTTAAGATGAAAAGAGCAGACACACCCACTGCTGTTTAGAGGCCACTGACAGGTCTTCCTTATGGAGGCAATGAGAGGCCCCAAGACTCTTCGCCAAGACTGACAAGTCCACCTTTTTTTCTGGACATACTCCTCTGCTCTACACCGCATCTTAGAAACTTGCTACTGTATACAATTATAGAATTGTTCATCTCAACTCTTCCTTTCTTGCAGAGTCTAGCTATACAGAAGCAAAAGCTGTTTCACACACACAAATCTAACTGGAAACAGTTTTCCACTTCCGCCCCATATCAAGCCCCTAATAATAATTTCATCGTAATCCAGTTGCATCTATGTAATCACATTTTCACCCTTCCAATGAAACAGCAGCCGTGCTGTACAGAAGACCATGCTAAGACTACATGTTAGATTAGGCAGAAAAGGCAGAACATTAGTGTGACATCTTAAACACTGATATTCAAGGTTGTATCCTTCAAGACAGCAAATGGCAATTGAAGTCCTCATAACCAGCTGCATTACAGGGAAAAGCAAAGAGGAAATGTAAGATTATTCCTTGACTAACAGCACTTAGAAACAAATATTAAAGCTATTTTTTCCATTAAAAAAGATGCATTCCAATTTCTGAAAACTGTAAAATTCAGCAACTCCACACAACATGTTTACCCAAAATTTGTATCACAAACATACATACCTTCCTTTTGCCCACAGGCTCCCAAGGAGAGACATCACTCCATGAAGTGTTACGAAAGTAGTTTTCACCTGCATCAAAACTTTTAAGATTCTAAAAGTAAAATAAAAACAAGAGATGAAAACAAGGCTTTTGCAGTCTGTTCTGAATAGAAAGAAATTCTCAATAGGAAATAAGGAAAAATAAAAAATTAAAACCCACACAAACAGAGGATGACATGGAAGCCCATACAGCATTCAGATACTGGTCCCAAAACTCCATTCAAAGAAATTACTTCTTTGACCATCTTTGATTTATTTTACCTCAAATACGTGTTCATATGACTGCCTGGTAATAGAGTAGAAATTCTGAACATTTCATAGTTACTGAAAACAATATAGGGAGTGAAAATATTTACACTTGAATTCCACTTCTTCCAGCCAAGTTCACAGTGAATACTCAAAGTATTTTCCCCCTCTACCTTCCTCCTCCTTCACTGGTAATATTTAATTGCTTACTTCCATTTATTAACTTACCACTATGGTTTACTTTGCAACAGGTTTTAGTATTAAATCTGCATAGCATAGCATCGTTAACACTTTTATCCTGGAAAAACAAAAGACATTCACAGAAGCTGATTTCCAAGAGCTGCTTTTCCTGAAGCTGCAAAGGCAACAATATTAGCGTGTCTGCAACAACTATGTCAGGGGAAAAGCACCTTTCCTTACAGCCTTCTTTTAATCAATCCCATCAGAGCAGTTCATGTTCCTCAAGCCAAAGGCAGCTACTATCCTAAAAATACTAAGTTCATCTCCAATTTTCTGACACCCACACATATTTAAACAAAAACTTAATCGGAGGAAAAAAAAACCAAATAAACTAGATTCCTATTTACTGGGCATTTCTGAAGACCCTAGGCTAGATTCAACAGCACACCAGAATGCCTTGGATGAAACACAGGCTACAAATCCAGGCTTTACCCATAGAAAACTTGCATCTCTTCTCCCCTCACATTCTTCTCTTTCACAAATCCCTCTTCACTTAAAACTCTGCAAATACTTAGAAAAGGCGAGATGTTTCCATCTCTGTACCAAACTCCACTGCAACAGCAAAAGCAGATAATAAATAACATTTAAGAACAGATGACCTTTTAAAAGGAGTGGAATTCATAAATCTAATACTTTGTGTTATGGGAAATTTAGCAGCAACAGAGAATATCCTCAGCAACAAAGAGAACAAAGCCTCAACGATAAAACAAATACAGAATCCTACTTAATGCAGGCTCTGTCTGCACTAGGCTCTTGTCCACACCATGAAAATATGAGTATTCCAGTGTGTTCAACAGATTATAGTAAGCCAGAACATCATGCCAGAGATAATTTGATTTAAACTTCATTATTCAAGAATTCAGAAAAGTGTACCTGAGTTTGCAATACGCTATCTAGCTTTTTCAACCATCAAGTATGCCCAAGGAGAATCCAGAAAAGCTCAGGGCAACAATAAACAAATCCCTTGCAATCTAATCAACACCTGTGAATCATGTATTTGCCCTTCAGCCAAACCTTAAAAACAAAAAAATAAACAAAAGAAAAAAAACAAGGAACACCTTAGAAAGAACTCTTGAATGAAGCAAGAGAAATCCCAGAACTTTAGAGAACTATTTTTGATAGAGAAAATGAAGAGACTTGAGATTTACTAAAAAATTTTCAACTGAACATGCTGGAGTGAATTACACACTGTTAAAAAAAGGTTTCTTAAAGTTTATGGTTTATCTGAAACATGTTATATTTTTGGTTTGAGAGACAGGCTCCTACACTTAAACACCAGATTCTCACAAGCCAAACACACGCGATAATACATCTAAATAATTTTGCTGAAATGGCTATTTCCTACAGAGAAGTATCTACTAAAACAAATAACGATTCTTATCAATACAACTAGTTAGTGGTGCAAATGGCTGTTATGAACACTTGCTTTAAGCAGAGATCCACTAATTTGTTACGGCCTTCCCATATTTCTCACTTCAGGAGGGAAGGAAAACAGGAGAAGGGAAAGGTAACAAGAAAGGAACAAAGCCCTCTGAGAAGCCTGACTAATCCTGATGCATAATGGGTATTTCTAGGTTGAAGAGAAAAACATTTTTAAGCTAAGAACTGTTCTCCCCTATGTATTAAAATAATCATGGTTTTCCAGAACAAAAAGAAAAAGCTCAGCGTTTAAATGAAGACACAGAATCATAGAATAGAATTGTGGAATGGTTTGGGTTGGAAAGGACCCTACAGACTGTCTAGTTCCAGCCCCCCTGTCATGAGCAGGGATGCCACTCACGAAACCAGGTTGCCCAGGGCCCCATCCAACCTGGCCTGATACACTGCCAGGGATGGGGCATCCACAGCTCCTCTGGGCAACTTGTGCCAGTGCCTCAGCACCCTCTGAATAAAGAATTTCTTCCTAACATCTAATCTAAACCTCCCCTCTTTCAGTTTATAACATTCCTACCCCTTGTACTGTCCCTATCTGTCCATATAAGAAGTCACTCTCCCTCCTTTTTATGAGTCCCCTTCAGGTACTGGAGGGCTGCAATGACGTCTCCCCAAAGCCTTCTCTTCTCCAGGCTGAAAACCCCAGCTCTCTCAGCATGTCTTCAGCTTCCGAGCAGAAGTGCTCCAGCCTCCTGATCACCCTCATGGCCCTAAAGAAGACAGTATGTTAGAGAAGCTAAAACAGTTTATTGAAGGAAAACACCTTGCAGTGTACTTAAAACACACTACTGGGAGAATCCAACTAGTACTCCAGCCAAAATGCTCATGTTTTCTTCCTAGCAGAGATCCATTAGCCTAAAAACTAATCCATTTAGTCTCCAAGCTACAGGGAGGTACCAGTCATATATGAAATTCCTTCATCTTCCTCACAAACTATAGTCCATTATCATTCCTTATTACAACAGTGCAAGACCAATTTTAAGACCAAATGCAAGCCATGTTTGTATCATATTTCAATCCATTTCTTACACTGTCCAGCCCCTTCATAGAGTCCAGACATCAAATCTCAGTATTTGAGAAAGCAAACAAACTGAAGGTACTTCTCACTACATGGCCTTCAAGGTCCCTTCAAACCCAGGGCATTCTATGATTCTAAGTTTTATTAAAACCTCACATAACCCATGCTACCAAAAAGAAATACCACCATCGTATGAACCAAGTACAAATCAAGCTATAGAAACCATTCTTCCTGCTGCTGAAGTTGTACCAAAACCTGTCCCAGATTTCCTGAAAAAAACAAACTGAAGTTACGAACTCGGCTGAGGGAGAATTATTTGCAAAAAAAAAGTAATACGGTATTTTTTGGCCCAAATCTCATAGAGGTTTTTCCACAGTGAAAATGTTTGCCAGGTTTACCACCACCACCACCTGTTACTAAAAATGAAGCAAAACCAACTAAATGCACATTATACATACCCCCAAAAACCCAACTAAATACAAAACAACTTACTACTTATTTAACATTGAAGTTCATGCAACAATCAAAGAGATCACAAGCAATTTCACAGTAAAAATCTGTCACCATCAAAACACTCCTACTTCAAATGGTCAAGACAGACTCAGGTTCTGAGTTGGAAGTGTGATTACAGAACAATATTAACACAATAAAAACAGCAAGTCAACAGAGATTACTAGACATTGTAATTTTCCTTGAGCTACTACGACTTTAGATACAAGCAACGTTGTTCAACTGCAATAACAAAGAATGTTCCAAAATTAGTTATGCATGCAGTCTTAAACAATTTACTCACTTACTTAGAGAGTTTCAGAAAGAAACCACCAAAAAAGACACAACAGCACCATTACAGAGTGTTAAACCTACCTTAGTACTGAAGCAATCAACCTCTTGACTACAGTCAATGTGAACTCATGAATATACTCAACAGCCAAAAAAGTCTGTGCACCTGCTCACTGAAATACACTATTGTTAAGAAATGGAGTTACATTGCTGTGTTTGCACCTTTTCTGGTATTAGGCTTGCCAATCTGATGTTGTGCAGTCTTCCTGATCGATGCACAGAATTTTCTTCTGGAAGTGGCAACAATGGTACTAGGTTCATCTTAATCGCCCCAGTACACCTGCATATACTTTTTAAGATGCAGAGCCAAACTACAACTCAATAAGACAATTACAGTATTTTTCACCGGACACAAAGTTTAAACGCTTATCCATTTTCAGAAACACTGAGGATTCATAAGTACCTTCAGAGGCTTGTCCTTGATATGTGATAGGATGTCTTTGAGAAGACTCAAGTCCTCACCTGCTTGAGATTTTTAAAGAATTGAAAAAAGCTGCTGTATAGCACACAAACAACAATTCACTAGTCTGTGGTATTTTTTCCTAAAGCTGTACTGTTTCCTTTTGTTGAAATATTACTAACAGAGAATATGCAGCACCATGTATGACACATCTTGTTAAGAAATACAGCCTCTTGCAGTGTTACATACTAACACACTAAATTCCTCCCCTAGCACATGAACAGTCAGTAATGAGTAATCCCTGAAGTAAGGGCCCCCCCATAAAGATCTATGGCAGAGCATCATACATACACCAGAAAGTGAAATATTTTTCACAAGTTTACATTTCAGATTGGTTTATATTTCGGATCAGTTTACATTCTTTCAAATGCTTTACCTTCACCAATTCCCTGCAGCTGTCAAGCCCAAGATCCACAAGAATGTCCTTCACCTTTTTTCGAGCCTTCCTTATATTATCAAGGTTTTGAACAGGAATTTGAAACATTTTGCACTTTTCCTGGGGAAAAAAAAAACCACAAAAAACCACAAAAAAAATAAAGAAAAAAAAAAAGAGGAACAACAAATAATAAAAAAAAAAGTGACGAAATACTTGAATACTGGCACTTGCACTTAACAGTGCTAATATAAGAACTAAAATCCGAAAAGTCACCGAATAGAAATATTTAGGTTAGAAAAGACCTCTAAGATCGAGTCCAAACATTAACCCAGCACAGTCAGTCCACCATTAACCATGTCCCTCATCATTATACCTATGTGTCTTTTAAATCCCTCCAGGGATGGGGACTGAACTACTTCCCTTGCCAGTCCATTCTAGCGCTTGGCAACCCTTTTTCTGAAGAAGTTTTTACTAATATCCAATTTAAAACTCCCCTGGTACAACCTGAGGCCATTTCCTCCTGTCCTGTCACTTGTTACCTGGGAGAAGGGACCGACCCCCACCTGGCTACAGCCTCCTTTCAGGCAGTTGTAGAGAGCGATAAGGTCACCCCTGAGCCTCCTTTTCTCCAAACCCCCCCAGCTCCCTCAGCTGGTCTGCACAGGACTTGTGCTCCAGACCCTTCCCCAGCTTTGCTGCCCTTCTCTGAACTCGCTCCAGCTCCTTAATATCTCTCCTGTAGTGAGGGGCCCAGAACTGACATGGCACTTGAGGTGAGGCCCCACCAGTGCCAGTACAGGGTCGATCACTGCCCCAGTCCTGCTGGATGCCCTACTGCTGATACAGGCCAGGATGTCATTTCTTAAATATGAAAACCCCAAATCCTTAAGCCAAAGAAGTGCGCTCATTAATATTTCCCAGCAGATCACCTGACTGATTTTAAAGGAAACAAAATCTGATGGGGGGGGCGGAATTCTTTACATTTCTTCTATCTACAGAAAATTCCAATTTTTTCTCTCAGATTTCCTTGTATCTACATGGCAGGAACACTGTTTTGTGGCTTTTTTGCAAAAGAACACAAACACCAGAATTTTATTAAGTTCTATTCAGAAAATTACTATCATCTCATTTCGGAAGGAGAAATTCAACACCTTTCACCTTGAAGGTTTGCATCAATTATCAATGAGAAGTCTCACTGATAATTTTGTTTGCTGTCATGCATGTACATGCTTAAAATATGATTGCTAGTAAAATCTAGATTTCCTGCTGAAGTTTCTACTTCTGTAAACTTGTAAGATATCCCCATGGGCTCAGCTTCAGAAGTATGTCAACAGCCTTTGTCAACTCCTTCCTAGATTACAGCCAGATGCAATTCAGACTGAGCTTTAAGAAACAATGGACACAGAATGGAAAACCTAACCCTAAGCCTGTGCTGAAAAACGTCACTGGAAGCTTCTACAGTATGTGGTGCTTAAACAGCTGACAGAGGATCCAGGAGCGTTTACAACATCTTAGTCCTTACTGCTAAACAATTCATCCATCCATTTGAATAGGGGGAAAAAAAAAAAAAAAGAAATCCCCAAACAGTACTTCAGCACAGATGGTCTCAAATGTCTTGAAAAGCTGCACTTTACCAAAAAAAGGCAAGCTCCCTGCCAACATGAAAGCTTTACTTTGAATGATAAGACTTTCACACAAATAATTGCAAAACCCCCTAGCACATAAGGCACCAGTTACAAGCTAAGCCTCAAAAAAAAAAAAAAACCCACAAACCATATAAAAAAATGTTCTATTCTGTATGTAACACCCCCCAAACCTTAATTTATGTACAAAACATACAATTGAGGGGTTTATAATTAAAATTCAAACAACTCACATAATATTCTTCACTTCTTCTCCCCCAGAAGGAAAGGTATGTAGAGAGAAATGGAGAGGGAACCCCATTTGACAGATGCTAGTCTTGTTTTCTAATGTTTTTTATCACCAAGAAGTCCAGAAGATATTCTGATACCATTGGGGTAGGTGTAGAACAGGAACCTATACAGAATGGAATAAATCAGAATAACTGGTCTGGCATTCTCTCAAAATGCAAGAAGTAAAAATTTGACATAAAAAACTCTTTTCAAAGTGAAGTCCACTGGGAATTTGCAGAGTGTCCAGTTAAAGCTTTGTGATCAGCCCCTTTATGACAGCAGGTTATGCACATCAACCCCATAGCCCAGTGTGGGTAACAACAGAGCTGCCTGGACGCCATCATGCTCAGATCAGCCAGAAGGAGATGTGGCTCAATACATGAGGCTCCACTGGAAACAGTTCCCCCATCTCAATTTCCAACCCATACCTTGATGCTACTGAAGAAGGTGAAGCAGGCATTTGTTGAGGCATGTCTGGCTCACAAATAAGAAACAGTCTACAGGGGTATAGTATGCAACATCCATGTACCTCAACAGTTTTCCTAATCAGTAATCATTCTGAAATGGAAATTATTAATCCAGGAGAAAGAAAAATACACCAAAAACCCACCATAACAAAAATCTTGAATATAAATTATTTTCCAGTTTTCAAGCAGTTGGTCTTCAATCCAAAGGCTACCATGTGCAATCACATGCAATGTTATTCAGATATTTAAACAACCTGCTTGGGAGCTAAAGATCTTAAATTGCTCATCTCACACTAGAATCACATAATGGTTTGGGTTGCAACGGACCTTAAAGATCACCTAGTTCCAGACCACCTCCCACGGGAAGGGACACCTTCCACTAGACTGGGTTGCTTGAAGCCCCATCCAACCTGGCCTTGAACACTTCCAGAGATGGAAAGCTGCTCTGGAAAACCTCTGCCACTGCCTCACCACCCTCACAGTTAAGAATTTCTCCCTAATATCTAATCTAAACCTACCCTCTTGGGAGTCTCTGTATCCATTAGACCAGCACTGCCTCATCATAAAGGTCACAAAAGATCAACCTTCCAAGCTTATTCCCTCAAGCCCTCAGTTTAATTCCTTGGCTATTATGCAGTTTACTATCCACATTTTCATAAGAATACTTTATTTTTCTTGTATTTTGGACATTCTTCAAGCTTTAGTTTGCACTTCGGTTCCATGCATCTGTTGGTCCACATCCCACTCTTAACTAGGAAATTCAATACGAAAGGACTACAGTAAAACTTAGTCTTGATCATTTTACCACACTGCCTACCTAAAAGACAAAAATTTATCCTTCACTGCTTTTAATTGTTGTTTCCAAAAAACCTGATAATCCATTGAGTTTTCAGATGCAGTGCCATTTCATAAACAGAACAGAGGCAAGTTTATAGCAAAATAAAAGAATAATTTTAGCAGCTGATGTCTCAAATTCAGTTCTAAGAAGGCCATTCAACTCTTGCTCAGGTGTTTTAGCCATCAAACTATTCCTGTATTTGTTGCTTATTTAGATAACATCTCCATAATGATACACAAAGGTGAGTTTTAGTCAACACTACACGTTCCTTTCATTTCTACATTTGTTATCATAGATTGTAACACCCAACTAACTACATTTGGCTTTTCAAAGACCAAAAATGCAACTCTTCCCTTCCAGTAATACTGCAGTATTTTAAGACTAGCTTAAAAGACAAGATAACAGTCTGCACAGTATCTTAGTAGTCAAAGACACCACTTTGCAAAGTAACTGTCTTTTACTATCATTTCTCTGCATTAAACGAAAAAGAAAAAACACTAACATTGCACCTCTTCAAAGTGAGAAGACATCACAAAATGCCAAGTTCCTATCCATTCTACTTCTTAGAACCATTCTCATTCACCTTGGAAGGAACCCCAAGGGGACACCCAGTCCACCTTCCTATAAGCAGGCTCAACCATTAATTGCAGCCAGGGCACTTTGTTTCGGCCAGTCAGGTTCGGCAGCCTCTCTGGGCAACCTCCTCCAGTGACAGACTGTTCACCCTGAGAGCTTTTTTCCTTACATGAAATCAGCACCACTTTCATTTGTGCTCCTACAGGAAAGAGGATTTGCAAGCAAATTAAAATGGAATTGCTATGGAGCTGGCACAAGGAAGATGCACACTGTGCCTTCAATGGACATGCAAATACTTCCAGGAAAATCCAGTGAACTAGATAATCAGGCTTATCTAGAGTTTTCAGGGAAAGAGGCATGTTAGAAGATCCACAGAGAAAATGGCTGTAAGGTAACCCTTTTAGACATCAGACAATCTGTACAGAACCAAGATCTCCAGATGTGTTCCTAAGTGGTTGGCCTTCACTAGTCTGTTGCTCACAGAACTGTTTAAAGTAGAGAAATTATGAAAGGCTTATGGAACTTTGTCCTTTCCTATTATCTGCCTTGGAAATTGAATCATTCTTAGTTTTTATGACTTTTAGAGTAACTGAGAAAGAAATTTTTATAAAGGCTTTGGTCTTTATAAAAGGTTTGCACCTTTTACACGACCTTTATAAAAATTTGTAGGTTTGGAACATTTGGGTTGGAGTATTTTCAAAGGTTTGTTTACCAACTTGTATTTCAGCAGTTATCAGAACTGACAAGCACCAATAAAGAATTACTTCCATTTTAGTAAACTCATTGGAAGTTAATAATTCAGTATTAGTTGAGAAAACAGTAAAAACTGCTTCATTCCTGAAAGTGGAATGAAAGCATGTGATCTATCTCTAAGAATCTAAGGAACAAGAACACTGGATGGCAGAGAGCATCTAGGAGGAGAGGCGCGCTGAGAAACTGCCTAGAAGAATGCAAGTTTGGCTTGGACATGCCGAATTTTA
Source organism: Pachycephala philippinensis (assembly GCA_013397055.1). Taxonomy (NCBI): domain Eukaryota; kingdom Metazoa; phylum Chordata; class Aves; order Passeriformes; genus Pachycephala; species Pachycephala philippinensis. Next base: position 50,523 of record VWZT01000748.1, read on the forward strand.
CCCTCGTCAATTTTGTTTTGTTTCTGATAAGCATACAAGTCCTCTGAGAAGTCACACCTGGATATGTGCTCAACCTCTCATTACATGGCCAGTTCAATTTCCTGGACTCTTACCTCTACTTTCTGAAAGAGACCTAACCGGATTTACAAGTATGTTGGCACCATCAAAGCTTATCCAGCCTATGGAGGGAGAGGGAAGAAAGCTTCCTAAAGAAAGAGAGATGATTGATTAGAATAGATGCTATTCTTGTTCATTATTTAATCTGTTTTAATTTAAAATAAATTCTAATAAAACTTACAAAGAGCAGTTCTGGTCAACAAAGTAATTCCTCTTTACCTTTATATTCAAATTTCTATCCAAGTGCAACCTGATAAGAAATCTCACCTCAGAAAAAAATTTAACTCTTCATTGTCCAACTATATCAGAAACCTCTGGGCATCTCAAATCATAGATCTCTTAGAGTCACAATAATTTTGCTCTTTTCACGGCTATAAATCACATACCTGTTAAAAAGGTCATCTTGCCCACCAGCAAGACGACCATCATTCAACAGCTGCTAACACAATGAGCACTAAGGTATGTGATGATAGAGACGTAGATGCAGCACAATCTGCATCTTACCTAACAAACCAAAACCAATACAGGTCACTAACTTTAACTACTGTGGTTTAAATAACTATTGTGATGGTTCACTGACACAGAACCAAGTCCCTGCTATACAAAACTGGTGAGAAAAGATAAAGGGACACTACTATTTAAATTCACAGAGCCTTCCTAAAGCACTAATTCACACCATGCTTTGCCTCCCTTGGGAGTCCCTTCTGGGCGCTGGCCAGATTTCGAATCCAGCAGGATCCAAGTTCATCCTAGGTGACATAAGCATTTGCATGGAGCCCACTGAAATCCTGCAAGATCTGTCAGCCCCATGTGTATGTGAGCAGAAGAGGCACACCCCGAGCCCATGAAGAAATTCCACTGCATTTGTGCTGCACTCATTAGTCTGGTACAACCCCAAGACTTTGCACTTTACCAATGCACACAACAGTCCACAGCATCAGATAATCCAAAACCTTAACAAGTCAGCAAGGGCACAGAAATGAAAAAAACAACCCAGGGCTGTGCAACAGGTTTCAGAGAAAGGACTAAAGTGTTCAAACACAAGCCAGCTCTCCCAGCACTCAAAAAGACTTAGCTCAAATCAAGGAGCTCCCGATGAAAAACATAAGGCATAACAAAACTGTGTGCGCTCTTCCTTGTTCCTAAAGATTTGCTGTAATTTGTGGAGGTTGTTTTTTACAAAACTTCCATGAAACGAACCACAGGAATTATTACAGCTTATCATATACAGTATACCTTGTAATTGTTCTTATTACAGCTTATCATACACTTTATTTCTTACCCAGTTTCTCTAAATATTGTGAAGAAATCCCCTTTTCTTGATCAAAATTAAAGAGAAAGTTTATTAAAACACTAAAATTTCTAGAATATAGATTCGATATCCCAAGTCTTTTAAAGTATTTCATTATAGTTCTTTACAACTGTTTTTTACAAACACAGATTTTCGATGACAGGAAACTATAAACAGCAACAACCAATTCCTCCCCAGTAATTTACCCATCAGAAGTTCATCAGCTGAAAGTGAGTTGTTCGTAACTTTGACAGTACAGGACTCTGAACCGCTGCAGCAAGAGTCAAATACGTGTCTTTTATTCCGTTTACAAACCAGGACAACTGGAACTCCCCATTACCTGCTCTCGACCACAAAGCAAGCGCACTCAAACGGTTTTCATGGCTTGCATTGCGTGGGTTGTGTTTGTTTACATTATTCATAAACTTTGTTTTTCTGAACGTATGCATTGCTGAGGCACCACAAGGATACTGAACGTAATTTTGCATCCCATTAACTTGATTCCATTAACTGGGGATGAAGTGCTGGTTCTGCACGTGTGCCATTCCTGCCCACGCTACAGTATGCCATAAACTCCTTCAAATTAAAGCGATTCATTAAAAAGAATTAAAACTATTCATCCACAGACCTCGAGGAAACCTATTAAGCTGGGTCCTTAGACACCCCATGGATGAACTGCGACCTGGAAATAAATAACCAGCACGCAGGAAGCACGGTGCTCATGAGCCGTTCCTCGCAGCAGCGGCGAGGCAGCGGGGGAGTGTTCCCCGTGCTAGAACGCCTCACCCGATGGGGCCAAGCCGGACCCGTCCCGTCCCT
>VWZT01000748.1:52957-76569 GCA_013397055.1 Pachycephala philippinensis
GACGGCGGCATGGCCGGGGCTCCGCGCGCGCCTCGCCCGGCGCCCTCCTCCCTCAGCGCCCGCCGCCCGCGCCGCCGCCCGCGCCGCATCAACCGCCAGAAAGAGAAAATGGCGCTCGATCTGCCACAGGAAGTGACGTCGAGCCTCATTTGCATGCCAGGCGGCCAGCCAATGGGGAGAGAGGCTGTCAACGCTCCCATTGGCTCCCCAGACAGAGTGGGCGGAGCTGGAGGCAGAACCCCAGGTGGGGGCGGGGCCCAGCCTGGGGCTCACTTGTGCCCCTTCACCTCCAAGGGGCAGCACTGAGCGCTCTTGCGGGAGCCGTGACGTCATCCTGGGGAGGAGCCTGATGACACCTTGCCCATCACGCGAGGTTGCCACGTGACCAGCAAGCCCTGGTCCGCATGGGATGATGGGTGGAGCCTTATTTGCATTTGCTGCATTCTGGAGGCCCCGCCTACCCCCGCTGGCCAATGGGGCAAGGCAAGGCCTGGCGGGAAGGCTCCCCATTGGTGGTGCTCCTGTGGGCGGGGCTCACATGCCTTGGCGCCATGGCGGGGCTGGGCAGGGGCAGCTGGGCCTGGTCAGCTGGGGCACAGGGCAGGGCCTGAGCATGGGAGCCCCTCTGGTGATGGCGTCCGGAAGCGTGGCACTGTCACACCCATGGCACTGCCACGCCCATGGCACTGAAAAGCTCTGAGGTGTGATGGAAGACACATCGCTGCAAGTCCGTCCCCTGAGCTCTGTCTACCAGACGTCTCCGTGTCAGTCTGCTAACAAAGTTCTTGCTCTTCCCGTGATGGCAGATGGTTTCTGATGGACACAAGATGGAAACAGAGCCAATCCCGTGTGCGGGCGGGCAGCAGCCGTACCACAAGGACCAAGACAAGCGGCCACATCAGCAGGATGGGTGGCTCTCCACTGCCAAGACCCCTGATGTGGCTCTGCCACCAGAGCCGGCAGGAGGCCCAGTCATGGCAGGAGACCATATAGGGCCATGCTGGATCCCATCCTTGGCACATCAGAACCTTCTCCCTATGTCCCTACCACCTGGCACAGCTTTCAGTCTTCCCCACAAGGTTGACTTGGCTTTGCTCAGGCTATTCCCAAAGGCTTCACAAACTAATGACTTCAACTAGAGATTCCCTAAGTGTTCTCCATGTGAATGAGACACTCATCGATGGAAGCCAAGAGGGATTTTGCCATGGGCCTTGGCAGCGATACGATTTCACTGTTGGTCTACACACAGCTCACACACAGGTCAATGAGTTGGGCAGTGCACATCAACACCTGTGAAGGCCTCAGCATCAGACTGACTGGTATCTTCTCGGAAAGTAATACAAATCAAGCATTCACATTGGCAGAAAAGTATTCTTTTTTAGTTTTTGCAGTAGTGGCCACAAAATTTATTTACCTTTATAGTCAACAGTCCAATAACTACATTGAAACATAATTAGTTCTAATTTTTTTTCTGTTAGTAAGTTCCTTAAGCATGTACTTTCAGGAGCAGTGTATATGCAGTAAGGTTGTACGTAAAAGCATTTACAGAAAAAAGGGGCAGCCATCTCTGAGAGATAAATTATCCATAGTAGATATAGGACCACAATATAAAAAATTGTTACTACACAGTGCAAGGAGGGATATGTCCCACTTAGTTTAAATGTAGCATTTAAAATAAAGGTACTAACTTCTGTCTAATAATCCATAAAGTAAAATAATTGAACATGGCTCTGCCAATATGGAAAGACCCAACAGCTCCCACATAATCAACAATATTAGAGTTCCGTTGCAACAAACCCAATAATTGCAAAGTGTTTCAAACAATGGATGTGTTACAAAGATTAAGCAAAAGGTTAAAAGAAAACATTTGTGAAAAGGTCTTTCATAGCTGAACATTCCAGCAAAACTGTGGGATATGTCCTCATCTTCACAGAACCCCAGGATGGGTGAGGTGGGAAAGGACCTCAGCAGGCCATCTGGTCCAACCCCGCATTCCCAAGCAGGGCCACCTGGAGCCAGTTGCCTAGAGTCGTGTCCAGGTGACCTTTGAGATCAACCAGTGTTTTCTATCAGGTAGTAAAAATGGAAGCTACTTTATAAAGGGGGTAAATTAAATATACCCACATAATAACTTTAGTTGTAAATCTGTTACCTGTTTATCGCCAGCTGCCAAATCCTGCAGTGTGCTCAGCAAACTCGGGTCACGTTTAAATCAGGTGGAGTTGGCGCTCATTCACTTGGGAAAGGAGGTTACACTTTCACATTGCAGGACTGGCATTGAACTGTAGACGTTGGAAGTAGGTTCATCAGCCACCAGCACATGCCTAAGACTTTCCAAAGTGAAACATGTGACCAGGCTTCAAACTCCTTCCCTTGTAAAAAAAAAAAACCAAGAAGGATAGCAACATGCAAAATCGATTCAAGAGGAGGATTTGGAAGAATTAAAATAGATCCAGTTAAGAGGGAAGAGCAATGTATGTATTCACTTTCCCTGCAAGTCAACAACAATTTCGCAATATAAAAATAAGTGGGCTTGAAGACAACAGAGTGAAGAGAAGTCAGAAACGCACAATGTGAAGAAGAATAAAAAAGTTTAAAAATCAGGTTTTCTTACATAAAAGTAATAGCTTTGATCAATCAAATCCAATGGATTAGTCATTTTCTTTGGGAATGTATTTGAAGATTAGTACTTCTCCAACTAGAGGACATCAAGAGTTTTGGTGAATGTAACTTTGCTGTCATATGAGAGTTAAATATTTTCGTAGATACCTTAACAGGTTACATTAAACAGTAACATATTAAGTAATATTTTTGCTTATGCTGCTGGGCAGTTCAGGTCTGGAGGAAGGGACAACAGCAAAAGAGTGCTTTGGCATGTCACAGTGACTTGTGAGTGCCTTAGCCCTGTCCTTTCCTTCCTGTGGGCAAAATTCACAGCTTCAGCTCTTCCTATTAGCTGTCTCTGAGCAGAACAGCGGGAGCAAAGAGCACCTACCTGCAGGTGTACAGCCAACAGCTGGGTTGGCAAAATGGACACCCCAGAGTCTATCGGAAAGTCAGGAGAATTAACTTCTATAGCTGCTCCCAGGTCCTGGAGTAAGATCCCAAACTGTTACTGACCTAGATGACTCTTTTGTGGGAGTGAAAGAGGATGGAGGGGAGCTCTATCTTTTTATGGGGATTTGCAGCCAGTATTTTTTCCCTTCAACTCTCCAGAACATTTTCTACATCAACTTATATTAATGTTATGTCCCCTTGCTTTTGAAGAAGATGCTGCAGCACATACCAGTCTCAGTGATCATCTTTAAAACTGCCTGATGAACATATTCATTGGTCTATTCTAGATGTTTAAGGATTAATGTAATTACTTTACACTCTCTCTTCCCGACAAGCAGAAGTTGCAAGGTCTCCCTTTGCACAGTCTGTATGTTTAATTTGCCAGAAAAAGGTGTTTCATTGCTTGTTGTAGTGTTGCCATGATTCTGGAGAAACAGAAGACCTTGGGAGAGTTTCCAAAGGAGCCATGTGCCAAGCCTCCCATTGCAACTCCACTCTTCTGCTCCCTGCAGGAGACCTTCTCAAATTCCACTGAAGTCTAGAAAGACTTTTACTGAATGTAATAGCTTTTCAAACAAGTTTTCATCATGAAACGAGGAGCTTCTCTTCTAGAAGAAGAAAAGGAAGCCAAAAAGCAAAGCACAAAGATAACGGAAAGAACAATGCCAGGCAAACAGAAGTTACGCAAAAGGTAACCATATTCAAAAAGTTGTATTTGTTCAATTTGAAGATTTTTATATGAGCAAAACGTAAGGATTCCCAGAGAAAAGGTTTATCTCAGATACTTGTGATTCTGCCTCAAGCAACATCACTTTTTTTACTAAACAAAACAATGTTTATCAAGATAGCTTTACCTACAAAAAATTAGACTTAAAATTATTGTTAAAATATGTGATTATTCGGCTAAAGAAAGATGGATCTTAAAAATCCAGGTTATGTTGTAGAAAGGAGCTAGTTATTCAGACAAGCTAAGAAGGAAAGATAACTAGAAAAGAATGAAGAATCTTTCCAAGTCCATCCACTAATTAGGATCTCTGACTCTAATTGACAGTCAAAATTATTCTAATTAATTTTTAGTATTTCTAAATTTCAAATATCATTGGGAAATTTTCAGTTTCAATTACATTAGAAGCATTTTAGCCAAATTTGAAGAGAGCATGTCTAGAAAGATTAAATATCACTGATTTTAAAAAAATCATAAAATCTGTACAGTAATGCAGAAAATCTGTCCCTCAGTAGATGCAAATATTCTACTTCAAGAATTCCATTGGAAAATACAATTCAGTCTACTTTTCGTAATTTCACAAGAAAATGTTTTACAAAAAAATGTTAGAAAACAATCACCAAGCCTTTTCCCAACACTTTGCACATACAATTCTGATATTTTCTTTTCAGATGTTTTCTATTTTTAGAAAACAAATTTAAAAACAGTTTTAATGAAATATTAGGTGTTGCCAATCTTTGCCTTTTTAATGCCAAACATCCCTTCAAGTTTGATCCAATTTTCTTTAGGTTGTTCTGGAAGTACAGAGGTGTATGTCTACCAACACCAAAGGCAGATGACTAACTGTAGGAGTACACATTTGGTTCACACAGTAGGGCTAATAAGGCTGATTAAATCCACTAGAACTTCAATGTTTCTACACTATTTTGAACTTTATTAAACTGGAGAAGATATCAAAAGAATAAGCCGTATTTTTTCTCACCTCTATTTTCTCCTTGTTCAAGTTTTACCAGCAAATAACTTTCATAAAATGCTAGATGTCGCATGTAATTTGTGTGATAAATAAGTACCTATACATGCAGATTCCTACTCACTTATTCAGCCTTTCTCCTATGTTCCCATCAGGCAGGCATTCTGAGAAAGCTATAAACCAGGATCATATAGCTTCTTTCTGAATTATGTACATATTACATATCAAGTATTTTTCTTTATTCAGAAATACTGTTTATCAAGTTCTTAGAATAAGTGTTATTCATGTATGTATTAATTCATATAACCACAGTATTCAGATTGTAGTCTTTAAGGACAGGCAACATTGGATTACACCATCTTGGCTCAGCTTCCTGTGCTGGGCATTTGATGGGAGATAAGATAAAACACAAAACAATTGATGTTTAACAGAGCTGCAGACTAACCTATAAAAGAATAATTAGTAGCTTGTTGTCACTAGATTTAACATTAAGTGGAGTTTTTTTTAATTACCCAGCCAAACAAATAACATGCCTTGTCATTGGCCAGGTGTAAAATCAACATATTTCAGCGAATTCTGAGAAGGGTTGACTTTGGACAGTCCCTGCCCAATGGTTTTGGAGTTATTTGAAATAAATTAAAGCCTTGTTTTTCCAGTCAGCATGCTGCACACATACTTGAAATAATTAAGTGAATATTTAAATGTTTGACTTGTGCTATTCACATATAAAAGAATTTTCCTATTCATTTGAAAGGTAACAGCTTCAACTTCAAAATAATTGACACTTTCATTAAATATGCTGTTCATGGTCATTCTCAAAAAATTCTAAGTTCCTTTTTAAAAACATAATAATCCCATTTGAGTATGTCTGGGGTTGAAGATCCTTTGCATAAGAGAACAGACAAATTTAGAATTAGAGTGCTTTAGCTATATAACACCCTGAACAATCTCTTATCTTATGTGCATTCAGAGGTTTACTGAAATATTGCTGGAAAAAAACAAACCAAAACAAACCAAAGCAAACCAAACCCCCAGAAACAAGGGTCCCTTACCCTGGAGTCATTGCAATCTCTCTAGACAGCTTGGCCAGTGCCCACCACTGATGACCGGCAGACCTGCTCTTGGAAATTAGATTATTCGGCTGAGTAGGTGAAAAAATGGTTGTGGTGCTTCTCCCTCTTCCAAAGCTGACATATAGAGCCAAGTCACAATATCTAAAAAGTTGAAGAGATTATTCCATTTTATAACCTTTCAGATGCCTTGTCTTGACATATTCCTAATGTGGACAGAAAGATTTACCTTATATCTTGTGAAAGATTAAGTTTCTATTGAGAATGAGACGCACACATGTCAGTTGATAGGACAGCAAGGAGATAACTTTTTGGTGTCTGGTCTTGGCTAAAAATATGTGGGTTGGAAAAAGAATTGATTGATTTTGTCAGTATCTCAAAGCAAATTCTGAATAATTTAGGTGCATACAATTTCTTTTCTCCAAATTCTAATTATTGCTTGAAAAGAAGATCAATGAAGAGGCCGATTTAGATGCTATTCCAAGACTGCCTTATCAAGATTAGGATTTCGTGTTATCTTACTCTGATAGCTTGCCACACAATGGTTTGGCTAGAGAGGTCCAGATAAAGGCTGCTGGAATCTCAGGAAAATTGTAAAGGTCACAGGCAGTAGCAGATTCACAGCTGACAAAAATTTTTCAAGAAAAGTGGGAAAAATGTGTGATTTTTGTGAAATTTGACTTAATACAGCTGAACAGATTCAATTGGATTCAGTGCCAGCAAAGGAGGAGCAGCGTGGTGATGATTAGGAAGCATTACTTCAAAACACAGCACCTAGGGGTGATTGTGAAGAGCCTAGTTCTGTTCCTATTTTTAAAACTAGGAACGTGTTTGAAGCTGCTAATATGAAAGTCCTCCACACATATCATTTGTTCAGCCTCCTCACAGGTCTCTGGAATTCTCATCCTACTTAGCTGCCTAGGGACTTCTCCTTTAAAGGAGCTATGCTTCACATCTAATTAGAAGACTCTGTATCTTTTTCTAAGATTAATCCAACTATCAAAGTCCTGTTTTCAGGCAGGTACCAAAACTGCCTCCCAACGAAGTGGCTGGTACAGCTGCTTGAAAAACCATCACTGAGATAATAGTGCCAGGGAAGTTCATGTTGAGGATATCAGTTCTTCCTGATTCCCAATCAGCAGAAGGGATATCAATAGCCTAAATGAGAAAAAGCCTAGATGAGCATGAGACATAGTTAAAACAGGAGGGTTTACTTTTGGGAATAGTTGATACCATAAGGTATGGCTTTCTTATCAACACTATTTTACCATTGGGTTTCAGTGTCTTTGATAAGGTAAAAGCATCCCTAATGGCTTTCTCCACATCTGGGGCTTGTACAACACCTTGATCTTTGTCCTGATTTCATCTGGGATTGAGTTAATTTTCTTCCTAGTAACCAGTACAGTACTGTGGGCTTGGATTCAATGTGAGACTGATGTTGATAACACACTGATGGCTCAGTTGTTGCTCAGCAGTGCTTACCCTGAGCCAGGGGCTCTTCAGGTTCCCGTGCTCTGCCAGTGAGGAGCTGCACAAGGACCTGGGAGGGAGCATGGCCAGGACAGCTGACCCAAATTGGCCAAAGGGATATTCCAGACCATACAATGTCATGCCCAGTATTTAAAGTGTGGGGAGTTGGGCTGGGAGGGGCGTGTTCTTGCACTTAGCTGCATGGGGAACTGGAAGGGAAGTGTGCTTTGTGGAGGAACTATCATGGTACCAGGTGTTTCCTGGCTGCAGCAGATCATTGGGGAAAATAAGCAAATTTTGAGGGGCCACTTGTTATTTGTGACAGAGTTGTATCGTTGGACTAAGTATCAGAAGTTCTTCAAAATTAATGCCAAACCTATGAACAGAAACCCATGTTTTCAGGTTACTTGGGCTCTTGCCACAATTAGTTCAATATGCAAAATGTCATTATGACTCTAACATCTTCCTTGCATTGTCAGCTGGGTCATGAAACAAGCATGTCTGTGTTCCAAATTTGTCTCTGCTAGCATGAACCCATTCAGAGAACAGTCCAGTGCAAACGTGTCCAGTCAGGCACACATTTGCATGGTGTAATTAGCGGCACAGAAATAATCAGCCTGCCCAGAAGTATCACCTCTGCTAGCACCTTTCAGCAATAATGCAGCACTGTTATTCCAACCAGTTAGGCAGCCAGACTGTTTCTTCACTGAAGTCTACTCTTGCTCATGGAAAAAAAAAAAGCATACAAGCACTGTGTACCCAGACTGAGAAACTAAATTTTAGAAATTTTAATTAAAATTACTTGGAAGCTGTATTTAACCCAGACCTTTTAAAGAGAAATAAAGAATAACCTTACTTTTCTGCTTTGTAGGCACTCTTGTAACTTGCCTGTCTCCCTTTCCAACATCTTTTCCTAAACAAAAATCCTGAAGAATCCTGACAGATAATGTTTGCCCACAATCTTCCATGCTAGAATAACTATTCACTGTCTTGTGGAACAGTATTGGTACAGCAGTCAGATAACATAGGAAAGGGTTCAGAAAAATAAGTTATTTTCTAGATGACACAAATGTGTTTACTGATACTGACTTATAAGTGTCTCAAATCATCTACTGAGCCAAGAACAGCTTCTACTAAATAATTGGTTCAACATCCACTCTCCTGTCTTGAATTAGATTTTTAGAGTGTTACTAGTAATCAGTTACAAAGTGCATGAACTCAACATATACTTAAATATATATATATAATAGTATCACAGAATGGCTTGGGTTGAAAGGGACCTTAAAGATCATCTCGTTCCAAACCTCCTCTCCATGGGCAGGGCAATTCCTTAAAGCCCCATCCAACCTGGCCTTGAACACTTGCAGGGATGAGGTATCCACAGCTTCTCTGGAAAACCTTTGCCAGTGCCTCACCACCCTCACAGTTAAGAATTTCTTCCTAATACCTAATCTAAATCTACCCTCTTGGAGTCTCTGTATCCATTAGACCAGCAATGCCTTATCAAGGTCACTAAGTTTCAACCTTCTGAACTTATTCCCTCAAGTCCTCAGTTTAATTTCCTGATTACTATGCAGTTTATTATCCACATTATTTTACTACTAATTTGTTTGTCTGTTGTTTTGGACATTCTTCAAGCCTTAAGTTGCACTTTTTTTCTATGCATAACTACCATTTGCAGGAATGGGGCATCCCCAACACCCCTGGGAAACATGTTGTACCATCTCACCACCCTCACAGTACGGAATTTCATCCTAATATCTAATCTAAATCTACCCTCTGTCAGTTTTAAGACATTCTCCCTTGTCCTTTCACTACATGCCCTTGTAGAAAGTTCCTCTCCATCTCTCTTTAGCCCCCTTTAGGCACCATTTATCAATTTTTAAAAACCCAGACAATGAAGTTTCTTTGTATTTTAATAGTATCAACAGTAATTTTACGACATTGACAATCTCACATGGTTCCAGGTGGACAGAAAGAAAAAAAACTCATTCCTTTTTGGCAGCTATCTTATAGGTGCGTAGGCACCCTTAAAGAGAAGCAATGGCCTTTTGGGGTTGGATGGCCATCCAACCAGCCACATCCTAACCCACACAAGCATGATCAGCAACAGCCTTCCTCTTCACCAAATACCCACAGGATTAATTTAAAAACTTAATGACCTTTATGCACAGTCCTGGAAAGTAAAGCTTATCCCCACAGACAGCAGTGCCACAAATTGCATCACATTGACCCACCAGTGTTTCACCTCCTGGAGCTTTCTCAGTGACTAGCACTTTCTCCAAAGAAACTTCTAAAATGGAAGTTCAGTTAATTCCAGCTGTTGCTATTTCCTTTCCTAGGAGGAGGCATCCATTGCTAGAGTGAATGGACATGGATTTCTGCTCCAGCCTGGAAATATGGGTGTAGGCAAATGTTGCTGGAGGCATGAACAGGTCACAGGGTATGGAATTATTACTAGAATTGCTGGGGAAAGACCATTGAGACTAAAGTTATATCCACATCCTAAGAGAGGTTGTAATGGTAAGGAAACTTTCAGGGTGGAATGCGGTTGGCATGTAAGGAATCTGTTCCCCGAGCAAACATAGCCTTCACCTTTAGATGTTGGCAACACTGGGGTAGCTTCGTGAGCTGACCTTAGAAGAAATAGAGTGGAGGGGGGAGCAGAGTGGAGACACCACAGACAGGCTCAGTTGTAAATCACTGCCAGCATGGAACTAGAAGATGTCCTATAGCTCATAAATCACAGAGCATCTGCCATGCAAGAGATATATTGGTTGCTGAACTAGCAATTGATTAATTTTATGGTAAAATTGTGCCCTGTGGATGATATTTGCTCATTATAATACCACAAAACACCTCCTTCCTAAAAGCTATCTGCCTCCAAGGTGTGACCACCACTCACTAAGCATGCACTCTATATTCTTCCAACCTATATCTTTAAAATCCAAATGAGAAAATTCTACGCCAATCGGTAACAAAGGTATGTATGACAAGAGTCACTCAAGCTCCACCTAAATATAAAAAAATAGTACAATGCCTTCTTGTCTGTCAGGCAAGATATTTTTGTAGGAAAGGCACACATTGTGCAAAGCCCTGGTGAAATCTCACCTGTACCACTGTGGACATTGGTGATTCCTCAGGTTCAAGAAGGAGAAATTCCATCTGAGGTGAAGGCAAACAAAGACTAAGCAGCTGAGTAAGGGCATGGAGGGCCTATGGAATAAGAAGACAACTGGCAGGGCAAGACAAAGGCTGAGAGGGCTGTCATCACTTTCAAGAAAGATAGCAGGGATGAAGTCCAAGGAAGGAAAAGAGCTACTGAAGTGCAAGGAAAACGATGGTTAAGAACACAAACAAATTCAGTACTTCTTTCCAAAAGGAAAACCTCACCATCAACACTATTGTAGCAAATGTCCCGTGGTGTATTGGGAAGGGGGAAATCATGCATGCTTTCTATGCCTCTGCAAAGTTCGCGCAGAGGAAACCAAAACCTTATCTTTCACCTCAGGCATCACCACAATCAGATATGCATGCCCTTATTTACATAGTCTGTATGCACATATCAATTTTGGCACCAACATAAAAAATTACAAGCATAGTACATTCTTTCCTCTTTCAAGGCTCAAAATACTAAATCCTAAAGGAAGAAGACACTTACCAGGCTTTTGTAAAGGTTTTGAACATTTCCACATGAATGGAGGTGGACAAATAACTTTCAGAAAGGTTCAAGTCACCAAGGAGCTTTGAAAGTTTTACCCTGTGGATGGAGCACATCACAGCCAACAGGGCAGCATAGTTTCAGTGGGAAAGGGGATGTGAGGGTGATAGCAACAATGGGCTGTTTTACAGTTTGGAAATTTGCCTGATTGTGCTTTGGGCATGGATCCAAATGTTCTAGGTCTGAAAACAGCCAGCCTTTCCACCACACCTCCTCCCCCTTGTTTTTCAAAGCCTGTGTTATTTCCATAGTGGTCTCTTGGCACTGTTCATTCCAGCCAGTGGAATACGTTTGGTTACATTTTGGCTTTTGAGCCAAAAGTGTAGTGATGGCTCCAGGCTGAGGGAGAACAAGGCCTCGGAATCTCCTGGGAGATGTGACCAGTCTGTGCACTGAAGAGGTCTTGCCCACATACTCAGGGAACTGCCAGTTGCTAGCACTGAGATCAGAAGGAGTTTTCCTGCAGTGCAGATTGGCACTGGTCCATGGGGTTTTTTGCCTTCCCCTGCAGCACCAAGCATGACCACTGGTCAGGGCTCTCCAGTCCCTTTCTTCCAGGTTGCTCATGCACCTCGAAGAAGGCCTCTTCTGCCCTGCAGCTGAGGGGAGAAAGGCTTTTTTCTCCCCATGGTGGGCTAGCAAGTGTCTCCAGCCTTCCTCTGCAGCACTGAGCACAGCCCCTTGTCAGGACTCCTCTGGGCCCTTACAGCTCTGTTGCTGCCTGCTGTGCTTGCACTTCCAGGCACCACTGGTACCCTGGCTCTCTGTCTCTTAAACACTGACAGGCTTCTTGGAGGAAGAGTGAGCTCTGCTCTTCACTTTGCTCCATTTTTCCAGGGGTTCTTGCTTCTGGTGAACAGCCTTGGAAGCCTTCCTTCCTTGCTTGGCAGGGCTCCAGGCTTGCTACCCCATCCAGAGGCTTACTGCCATTTTCCAGCTCTTCCAGAGGACAATAAAAGTGTGGGTCAGGCACAAGAGCACATTTCATTCATCCTTGGCCAAGAAGCACAGTGGAGCACATTTTGGAAGGCAAAAAGTGTGCTTGACATCGATATGTGTCCTACTTTGGATAGTATCCCGTGGTACCACACACCTCCTTGCTCTCTTCTTTTCTGTGTGGTCAGTACCAATCATTCTTCTCATCGTCACTCTTCAGGAAACAGGACTGCTTGGCCTGTATTCCTGCTGCTGCTCTCTGAGCCTCTGTAGCTTTTCTTTGCCGAACTGCAAGGAATGTTTTTTCAATCTAAAGTGAAGAATGCATCAGCCTATTCGTGGCTACATCTGTGCATTGTGTTAATGCTTGCAAGCATCAGCTATGAAACAGACTCAGAAAAATAACAAAAAATGACATAACATTCAGATATAAAATTCAGATATAAAAATAAGATACCATTTCCCTTTGTAATCTTTCAGATTTGTGTCCTTGAACATGTTTTTGAAGATGAAAAAGCCTTGGTATTTCAGGAAAATAACATCGTTATTTGACTGATGGTGAATGTAAGGAATAGAATAGCATAGCATAGCATAGCATAGCATAGCATAGCATAGCATAGCATAGCATAGCATAGCATAGCATAGCATAGCATAGAATAGAATAGAATAGAATAGAATAGAATAGAATAGAATAGAATAGAATAGAATAGAATAGAATAGAATAGAATAGAATAGAATAGAATAGAATAGAATAGTTCTGCTATGTTATGTCCAGAGTTCTGCATGACAAGCTATGACCCAGGTCTGAGTGTTCCATCCAGGAGAGCAGCTCTCTGCAGTTTAAGTCCCAGGCCCATCTGGGAGATGGGGCAGAGACACCTACAGCATCACTCAGGCTGAACTGGAATATGCTCCTGGAGCCCTGGGCAGGAGTGGGAGGTGGAGAGGGGAGGGCAGCCTATAAGCACAGCCAGGAGCCTGGCAGAAAATCTGCACTGCTCATGTTCTTTCCTGTAGACATTGATGGTTGGCCAGTTTGGAGACAGAGTTTTGGGCCAGATGAACCTCAGCTCTGATGGAGCACTGTTATTCTCTGGGTCTTGTGTTTTAACAGGTTTTTCCAAGGGAAATGGCTCAGGTATTTCTACAGCTGAGTACAAGGAGAAAAAAAATCCACAGGGAAATGGACATGTATTGCTCACATCAAATAGTTTGTAACCATTTAGTTCTGAAGCACCTCTTGTTCCAGATCAAGGGATTGATCTTAAAGCCCAGGTCTTTGATCTGAGTGTCAGAGATGAGGGAGTTTGCCATCCTGTGGAAGCCCAGCTAAACTGCATAAACACAGAAGACTTTCAAAAAACACAGTTTCTGCGTGCTTTTTGCAAATGTGTTCAGGTGATCAAATGCTCTCGAGGTTATCCACAGCTGTCACCCCCATCAGAAGGGACATGTCTCCTTCCTACAAAGTGACAGAGCCAATGCCCACGCTGGGGCACAATTGCCCATTCCATCCCTTCTTCCAGTGCAGGGCTGAGAAGAAATGTCATCAAAGATATCCTGAGCACCTAGTGGTAAGGAAAGGAGGAGGAAGAAAAAAGAGCCGAATCAAATCAAATCAAATTGGATCAAATCAAATTGAAAAGAGCTGAGTTGGAAGGGATGATCCTTGAGTCCAACTGCCCGACTACTTCAGGCTGACCAAAATCAAAAGCATGGTATTAAGGGCATTGTCCAAATGTCTCTTAAACACTGACAGGCTTTGGGGATTGACCACCTCTCTTGGGAGCCTGTTCCAGGGTTTGATCACCCACTGGTTCCTCATGTCAAGTCTGAACCTCTTCTGAGTGGCACAGCTTTGAGCCATTCCCACATGACCTGGCACTGGGTCCCAGGGAAAAGAGGGACCTTTTTTCCTTCCTCCCCTCAGAAAATTGTGGAGACCAGTGAGGTTGCTCCTCAGCCACCTTCTCTCCAAACAAGAAAACCCCAGTGTCCTGAGCCACGCCTCACAGGACATCCGGCCAGCCCCTTCCACAGCTTTGGTGCCTTCCTCTGGATGCATTCAGAGACTTTCACACCTTTTTGAAATTTTGGGGGCCCAGAAGCACACACAACACTCAGGGTGAGGCCACACCAACACCAAACACAGCAGGATAATCCCCTCTGTAGAGTGGCTGGTGAAGCTGTGTTTGATGCATTCCAGGACACAGTTTGCCCCCTGGGCTGCACGGGCACACACGGCTGACTCCTGTTGAGCCTCCTGCCAGCCCCAGACCCCTTCTGCAGGGCTGCTCTCCAGCCACTCCTCACCCAATTTAGACTTGTCCCTGCCATTACTCCTTCCTAGGTGCAGAATCTGGCATTTATTCTTGTTCAGTTTCATGCCATTGATGTTTGCCCAAATGCTCCAAGCTACCCAGATCCCTCTGCAAGCCATCTTGTCCTTCAGGAGCGCCAGTAGCACCTCCCAGTTTGGAATCATCAGTGAATTTGCTCATGGTGCATTCAACTCCTGCATCCAGATCACTGAGAAATACATTGAACCGAACTGGCCCTAGAATGGAGCCCTGAGGAACACCACTGGTAACCAGTCACCAGCCAGATGTGGCCCTGTTCACTGCAACCCTTGAGCTCTTTCCTTCAGCAAGATCTTCACCCAGCACACCTTGAACCCACTCATCCCACAGTAGGAAAATGTGTCCCAAAGGATGCTGTGAGGTACAGTACCAAAAGCATTACAAAATCCCAGAAAAACTACATCCACCGTATTCCCTTCATCTGCTGGGCAGGTGACCTTATTATAGGATACTAAATTATTTTAGCTGGACATTTTTTTAATGAATCTGCATTGACTATGACTGATGATTGCAGTGTTCTTTAAGTGTAGTGATAGGAAAAGTGCTAAGTTTTAAATGAAAGGAGAGCAGATTTAGATTAGATATGAGGAAGAAATTGTTCCATCAGGGTGGTGAGGCACAGGAACAGGTTGTCCAGAGAAGCTTGTCCATGATGCCCCATCCCTGGAAGTGTTCAAGGTCAGGTTGGATGGGCCTCTGAGCAACCTGGTCCAGCTAAAGGTGTCTCTGCCCATGGCAGGGAGCTTGGGTCTAGATGATCTTTAAGGTCTCTTCCAACCATTCTGTGATTCTGCTATATTGTAGGGCAACCTCCCCTGTGTTCACCTCCCCATTAACTCCTGGAATTAAATTTTCTGCATTTCTGGTAGAATTCCCTTTTACTACCTTGTTAATTTTAATTTTTTTGAAGCTTGCAGACTTCTGACTTTATACACTCATGCTGTTATTTTTTATGTGATTTGGGTCAGAAAGCTTTATTCTCACTTTTTATATGATTCCTTACTCATTTTCAAATCTCAGTTTCTGGGACATTCTTCCCTCCTGCTCTTTGTCTGCTTTTCAAGTTGTTAATACATTTTTTAAGTCACAGTCAATGCTTTGCCTGATTTTACCCAATGGATGAGCAGTTCTCCATTTTTTTCTGATTGCAGTTCCCCTTGCACAAGTATAAATTTATTTTCTTTCAGGGTTGTAACTTTATTGGCCATATTTTCAATGAGTTTCATCTTCTTGTAGAAAGTGTTCCTCCATTAGACTGGTCCTCTAGAGAAGACCCTGTCCTGGTCTTTGTTTGATGAAGCTGAACGCCACTGTCATTATTTTGCTTCCCTCTTCCTTCCTGATATCAGAATAACAGACACCATCACTTTGTGTAATTTTTATACAGGTCACTAAAAAAAAAAGATCAAAATAATTAAAAGAAGTATTGAATATAGAAACCATAATTTTATTGGAAATAGTCAACACAACTTCAAGAAGTTTTAACTCAGTGCTGCAATAGGTATATTTTGTCATTATGAAACTGCTCTCCGGTTGGAAGTCCCTCAACTGCAGCAGCTTGAAAGCTGCTTAACAGAATGTCACTAATGGCAGTTTTTCTTACATTGTACTAGCAAACCTCCTCACATGTGGCAAATATATTAGTTTGAATAAGGAAGTGGTAAACATGTTGTACAAAATGAATCTTTCAGTAGCTATGGCAGTCTATTTTTTTTGTTAGTGGCAGCCTCCACTTTGAAGGGAGCGGATTGTTCACTTCATTTCAGTTTACCAGTAGACTGACTTAAAGTTTTGTCATCATCCACCTCCAACTCATTCATCTCCTCCTGTAATTCATCCTGCAGCTCATAGTCTGAGACTGATCCAGTGTTATCATCCCAGTAATCAGCTTCGTATCTGTCCAGTAAGTGTTTCTGTGGCATAACGTCGTCATTGTACGGAGGATTCCTTGTTTTTCTCTTTTTCATTTTCTTTTGAATCTTAGAAAGCTGCTGCTCCTGCTTCTCTGTCCAGGGAATGCTTTCTATATGTCTTGACACTTTCATTTTTTTATAATCCATTATCTGTTTATTCAGCAGTTCATGATCAATACCAAACAGATTAGACCGCATGGGTGAATCTGAAGATTGAGTTGTTGAAGGGAAGAGTTTACTGTGGGAAAGAAAACAAGTATTGGTTTGGGCTTTTTCCCTGTATATATTTTGAGGAATAATGCTATTTTTGACAACTTGAGTAACACAGACAAAAAACTGGACTTTTCAGCTTGACTTTAACGCCCTGTGTTCCCTACGTTACAAAGGAAGAGATACCACTATATGATGTGTCCAAGGACAGTCTGTGTCAACAGATTTAATGGGAGAAAGCCAATAAAGCAACAACATGCCAGATGAAACTGCTTGTCTCTGGGAAAAATGTACACAGGTGAGCACTGGACCTGGGAGCCCCAAGAAACTCAAGACTTCTCCCAGCTCTTCCAAGAAGTGAGAAGCAGTAGCCTGTGCCCAAAACACATCAGAGCAATGTGACACCTTATACTGGACTTGCTATTTACCCAAGACACAGAGGTGTTAGGTTAGGTGCCCTTTGGGAAATCTGTCACAGCAATGACTTCCCACAGGAAGCTATTTCTGATTCACACCTGATGAACCATCCTGTGAGACGCTGAGGCACAGAAGGCATTTCTACCAACACACTGCAGCACACAAGTGCAAAGGCTGTTGGCTTTGAGAGCATCCAGTCCACAGAACCACCACTCCAACAGAGGTTGCTCAGCCCTCTCGCTCAGCAGCCAAAAATCCCTCACAGAAGAATGTTAAATTAACTTTAGGGCATTTATCAGTAAACTGGCAATCCATGTATAAAAAACCAAACTTGTATCAGAAAGAGGTGGACAAGTAGAGCACTACAGGTAAATGTGGTTTTCATCCTCATGAGACAATTACCAGAAAGAAACAAGTATTACTGCTGCAGAGCATTTTAAAAATTTTGATTATCATAAACACATCAAGTCTTGAAATGTTAAAAATTCTACATATATTTCCCTCATAAAAATTAAGATATTAATACCAGAACAAGTATTGGGTCTGTGAGTATCAATGTACACATCTAATTAAAATATACTTTCTCTTATGTCAAATAATACTGAATTTAAGTTGGCCAACAGAGATGAAAACGGACACTTGTACAATTTTGAGTCAAAAAGACCCACCTTGAATCATTTTGAGATGTTTCCTCTTCTTCTGGAGGTCCAAAATCAGCAATTGCCAGTAAGTCCTCGACCTGTAAACACATGAAGGTAACACATATTAAGGATCCTGTTTAAATCTACTTTGTTCACAAACAGACAAGTATCTAACAGCAAATATATTCTTGTCTATGTATGGAATATTTAGCAAAACCACTTCAAAACAGCCTTTTCCTTCATTTACATGGAACTGCTTATACTTCTTGGCTGGGATGTTTTTGTCCAACAGTGTAACGGATCCAGAGATTCCTATGAAGTTTTTTGCCTTATGTGCATTATGAACCCTTGGCTAGGGATTGTCTGACATATATAATTTTTGGTTTATTCGTTCTTCCCTCAGTCTTGCAAATCCTTTTTCATAACATCCTTACGCTGAAATTTTTTTCACCTCTTCTCCCTTTCTGCAAGTTTGCATTTCTCTTATATGTAACTATGGAATTCCAAAATCCCTTTTAATGTGGCATCTAACCAGTAAATGCTACAAATCTATTACATGCAGTGCTTACTAACTATACATAATTGTGAAAATTTTCCCTCGTTTGAAATTTTATTTCAGCTTTTCTTTACATTAATTCCTTTCTAAATTCATTGTATTATTCCAGGAGTTTAATTGGATGTTTTTTCCTTTACTTACAATACTTAAAAACCAAGTTCAGCAAGTTATTCGAATCTGTGATTGACATAAATCTGACAAACCATGAAGTGGGAGAAAATGATCCATCTATCGGCTTCCCAGTGTCATTCCCTGACAGAAGTGATATAAAGAGGGTTTTTACTTGTCTTCTGTGAAACTCAGAATTTTTCTGACCACAGAAAGTTCAAGCAGTTCATGGCATTTCTAGAGAATCTGAAATTCTTTTTATCCTGTCCAGGTCTGCTCATGCACACAGCAGGAGCCCATAAGTCTCTAACAGTAATTGGCTGTAGCAATAACACTATTATAAATAATAAGGCACTTCAGGGCACAGAAACATGAACATGTTCTTTTCAACTTCTGTTCACATCAACAGCTTGAGGAGACATTTCTCATTAAATTCTTCTCATTGGTGTCATCTTTCTCTTCTGGAAATCTCATTGTTTTAGAGATCTCGCTTCACAGTCCCAATGACAGCAAATTCCTAGGAAATATCATTATTCTAGTAATATGTCAACTAGTTAAAACTATCAACACCTTGACAGGAAACATGAAATACTAAAGACAATTTTAAAAGTGAAGGAAAAAAATGTAGTATGAATAAGCCTACATCCCCTATGCAAAGATTTGCACTTCCCTAGAAACATTTTAACAATTCACAGATGGAAAAAGATACAGGGAAAAAATAAAAACATCACTGGTTATTCAATTGAATCTTAAAAACACGTAACATTTGAAACGTGGAAAACAGCTCCTCCAACCTCATTTCTATAATCATATACACCAGGCACCCATATATTTTTCCTTAAAATGGTAATTCAGTTTTTTCAAATTTCTTCACTGGCCTAATGATACACCCTACAATTCTTCTACATATTATATAGGCACCAATCTTATTCAAGATTGTTTGTTAAAACGTTTTGCTACTATAGAGAAAGACTAATTTTTAATGTAAATTGACAGAGCAACTAAATGATCAGCTCTCTCCTAAGTCACTGTATTTGTACATTGAGTCAAAGATTAGAATTACCTCTTTTACAGCTGCAGCTTCTTTGTCTTTTATAAATACTACTGGGGGTACATTTCCTACAATCTGCTGACTCTTCAGAAGATACCTGGCAAAAATACAGCATTCACCAGCATCAGTATCAGTATAGCATCTCCAGGACAAGTAAAAGGTGTTAAATTAAATCCAGCAGTCCTCTACATTTAAAGATATGGCTTGCAAAACTTTCAGTCTAATGGGGAGCTATTCAGGTTAGTGCTAAGCAATACATCACTGCAGGACCCCAACTTCGAATGCATAGCATACAAAAACTACAGGCTGCAGGTCCAGCTGAGTATTGATGATACTAGGTTTGTCTGTATTTATATGCATAGGCTGGCACAGGTCTTTCCCCACTTCATTTGGTATCCTTATCCCCACTGTAGGGATAAGAGCAGTGGCGGATAGAGCCCCCAGAGCAGGGCAGGACAACTTATCCTACATGCTAGCTGCAGGAAGGACTGACAGGGCTCCCCTTGTCTTCTTCCCGACCAGCAACTTTTCTTCTTAAAGAGCCGAAGCTGTGGAGTAGAAGAGAGCATTATGCTGGAGCAGGAATTACACAGGTTAGGGAAACAGGAGGAAAGGAAATGGTTTTACAAGTATGCTTCTACACCACCTTCCACATGGGTGAAGTCCTGAACTTCCAACAGACTGGCTTGATAGCAGAGGGAAAGCCAAGGAAAGGGGGGAAGAGACAAAAACCTCAGTGATATCCTGAAAACTCACTGGACTCTGTGCTGGAAAGATGGGCAAAAGCATCACAATACATGGTAGCATTCTGAATTTTGTGGATTTTTTTAGTATCAGTATTGTGAAGAATTTCTGTAATAACAGTCATCCCTTCTGGAGGCCCAAATCATCCCCAGCAATCAGAATTGCCCAGTGACTCTGCAAGGAGATCCTTGTAGTTGCCAGTCCTTCATGCAGCATCCCGTTCCGGGCTACTGTCCCACACGGCCTGTCCAGCCACCACCACCAGGACATGGGAGTGAAACCTCACCCACACTCCTTTTGCTTTCTGCTCAGCCCACTCCAGCCCCAGGAAAGCACAGAAGCCAGCTGTGCTCCAGAAAAAGATCACACAACTGGTCTGACACAGCCACCCTTCCCTGTGAGGCTCCTCACAGGAGATGCTGTACTCCAAGTATGTAAAAACCTAAAGCATCCCAGTAGGTCAGGTCTAGATTGTCAGAAATACTGAAGAAATGGTACTGAAGAAATGGCTCTGGATTCAGGAAGTGGCCTGTCTATCCCACAGCAGTACCGTATACGTGGAGCACTCTTTCGCAGCACACTTTCAACATAACTTTCCTTTTCCACAGTGGAAGCAGGGTTCCAGTACACACGACATGCTGAAAAGTTGGATGACAGGGACACCTATAAAAAAGGCAAATCTGTCTTTAAAATTACATATATACACACACACTTCAGGTACAATTAAGTCTCTGATGGATTGCAGAAAGCCTATTAGAAAATTGCTTTTGGTAACAGAAGTAATGACATCAGACCAGAATCAGTTCATGAGTAAATCAGGACTGACCTACGCCCAGCCATGTCCCAGTGCAGCACAAACACTGTGCAGCTACGAAATCTGTATTGTATTGGGAAGAAGGCTGTTTCTTTCCCTCTCTCATGTTGTAAGTTGTTTAATTTACAGCAATGCCTCCTGAAAGCACTGTGTCTTGCCCACACCAGCCAGCATTTTCACGTGCAGACATGTGATCTGAGGCAAGCAATCCTCAAATCCCTGGACACACAGAAATACTCTGTGAAGGATATTGTACATATAGAGCCACAACTCATCTTGCCCATGTAATTTTGAACACTTGTCTAACAAGAGAATTAATTCAGCTGGCAAAATCACCTATTTCAATCATGAATGACAAACCTTTTGTCATAGATGCAGCTATGAGGTACCATTTTTTTTCCATGCTTCTAATATCAAAGCTGAGTCCACCAAGCTTTTAAGCCAAACACTGGTATAATTTAATCTTTACAGAACAGCAAATGTAGAAGATAAAAACTACGGACAACAAACAAGAATATGGAGACTGATTTAGTTCCTGTATCAGAGCTCTAACATCCCTTTTAAATCCACAAATTATGACACCACTAGCTACAATTACATTCAAATCTCAATTCTTTCTTGGATCTTGCTTGACAATGACATTTTCTTAGGCTAGCCCTTTTTTTTTAACTAATCTCATGCATCAGTTAGGTCTTCTGCCTGTAATGTTGCTGATGAGTGACACAAGGAGGTGACAACTCTCACACTGCTCAAAGACTCTTGGAAAGACACTTATGTTGGTAAAACCAAGCTCCTCCTTTTGAAAGGGCAAGGCAAAGAGTTTACGTCTGAGTAACAAAGAAAAAGTAATACCAGGAGAATCACCATTTAATTGGCCTAAGTTGCATTTGCATTAGAGTGGCCAAGGTCTCCTAAGCCGGGTACTACAATGGCAAAGCTCTCCTAGTGTGTACTCCAGAGCCTGATCTTGCTGCACTCTGGCACATCAGAAGCAATGCAGTAAAACTCCTCTTGCACACATCACAACACCCAGGGGAGCTTCTTTGGCACATCCATGCCAACGTCACAACATAATCAGAGTGGTTCAGAACAAGCTGTAGCTTTGGCACTCGCCTTGCAGATTTCCAGCTTGAGATCATAAAATTCTTGACTGACTTCACAGGTAGTTGCCATCTCTAACACAGCTTTATGAATAAGACCATTCAAGACTCTGCAGCGCGTGTTATCTTCTTTCCTCGTTTTTGTCAGGTCATTTTTCATTAAAAAGTCCAACTTGGTTGGTTTATACAACTTTAAAAAGAAACAAACAACACATTACACAGTAGTTATACACTTCTATTAGGTAACTATATACAGTTTCATGCACTTTACTAAGTATGCTCTTATTTCATTATTGCAGCTGTGAGGGCTTTATATAGGTCCTATGTATCAAGTGTTTAAATAAAGAATACTTCTGTTCACAAAATCTTTGAGATTCGTGTACTACAGTCAAAGTTTCTAAAGCTCCTTTTGTATTTCATAGCAAGTTATGAAGCTCCATAGATCTGTTTTCTTGAATACAGCATGTATTGACTGAAAAGCTTTGCTTGTTTAAAAAAAAAACATTAAAAAAAATTTCATTAATCTAAGCTCATAGAAGTTTTAATCTGGATCAGTACTCAGGAGTGTGCAAGAGAGCACTGATGCTGGCAAAGATGAAAGATCAGTATGGAAGAGGAAACAACCATGGGGAGCCAAATGGCAATCCTGTCACAGTCAAACTGGAGCCCTACTGTTTGTTCACAAAATCCTGCTGTTCTCCATCAGAAAATGCTTCAAAATTAGAATTGATGGCAGAAACACAAGTCTGTTCCTCCTGGCACAAATAAACACATTGCCTTAAGAGCTTGCACTTACCGTTTGTGATCCCAGGGTAGGGCTGTCATACCAGAACTTCTTTCTTTTGGGAAAAGGAAAGGAAATCAGCCTTATCTTTCAGCAGCTCAGAGAAACAAGGATTCTCTGTGTAATTAATATTCCACCTGCCTGAAAGCACACCACGACACCCAAGTTTTCATGCAAGTAGCTTTCCCCACAGCTGGGGTGTGGGGAACAGTGCTTCCCATCTGCAGCTGAAGCTGCACATAGACGGCAAGGGGGTGGAAAAGAACAGCTCTGAGGTTTCTTTAGCTTCATAGAATCATTAAGGTTGGAAAATACAGCTAAGATCATCAAGTCCCACTATTAACTCAGCACTGCCAAGTCCAGCACTAAACCATGTCTCTAAGCACCACTTCCACACGTTTTCTGAACACTTCCAGGGACAGTGATTACTGTGAAACACTTTCCTGGGGATCCTGTTCCATTGCTTGACCATTCTTCACTTTCAGTGAAGAAATTTCTCCCAATATCCAATCTAAATCTCCCTCAGTGCAACCTGAGGCCATTTCCTCTTGTCCTGTCACTTGTTACCTGGGAGAAAAGACCGACCCCCACCTGGCTGCACGCTCTTTTCAGGCTGTTGTAGAGAGTGACAAGGTCTCCCCGAACCTCCTTTTCTCCAGACTAAACCCCCCCAGCTCCCTCAGCTGCTCCTCACAGGACTTGTGCTCCAGACCCTTCACCGCTGCCCTTCTCTGGACAGGCTCCAGCACCTCAATGTTTTTCCTGTACTGAGGGGGCCCAGAACTGGACACAGCAGTCGAGGTATGGCCTCAGCAGTGCCGAGCACGGAGGGACAATCACTGCCCTGGTCCTGCAGGGACACTACTGCTGATACAGGCCAGGGCCATTGGCCTTCTTGGCCACCGGGGCACACGTTCTGCGGCTGCCGGCCAGCTGAGATCGGCGGCTCGGGGTCGGTGTCTCTCT
>VWZT01000748.1:76923-99642 GCA_013397055.1 Pachycephala philippinensis
GCCTCAGCTCCGGCCGTGGCTCAGGCTCCGGCTGCGGCTCCCCCTGTCGGCACGGAGGCCCGGGCCGGCGGCTGGTGGTGTCCCAGCCAGTCCCGGAGAGAGGTAAGGAGAGAGGGAAGGAGAGAGAGAGGCCGAGCCGCCCTCAGGCTGGGCAGGGCTCGCACTCAGGCAAAGCCTGTCCACAGGCTCAGCGCTTCGGCCCGGGGAGGGAACACGCACCCAAGGGTCGGGATTGCTGCTGGAGCGGCGAGACGAGCCGCTCCGACAGGCCGGCTGCGCTTGTGGGTGTGCCAGACGGCGCCTCTAATACACGATTTACATCTCCTTCAATTCGGTGCTGCATCGGTGGACAGTTGTAAGGGAATGCGAAGAAAGTAAGTGACACTGAGGCAAGACTCTGGGCTCTGGAGTTTTATATT
Source organism: Pachycephala philippinensis (assembly GCA_013397055.1). Taxonomy (NCBI): domain Eukaryota; kingdom Metazoa; phylum Chordata; class Aves; order Passeriformes; genus Pachycephala; species Pachycephala philippinensis. The sequence continues at coordinate 77,343 of VWZT01000748.1, forward strand.
GAAGATTAAGACAAAACACTGCAGTTTTCCACACAGAATCGCTGTTGGGTATTTAAATAAATTAAACCTGTGCTTTATATATTTTTTCTGTATAATATTTTGGGATAATTACACGAAAAGTGATCAAATTACTGTTTCTGCACTGATGGCATTAATCCTAAGTGCAAGGTGCTTTAGAGCAGCACCTCACGAGGGATAGGAAGACCCGCCAGGCCCGCCTCTATGCTTTCTGCCATTTCCTCCATCATAACCCAGCGTGTCTTCTTGGTGGCACTTCCGATGTGAGGAGTTATTATTACATTCTTCAGCTTTAACAAGGGGTGATCCCTGGGAGAGGAAAAGAAATGCTCAGCTAGTCACTCACAGCACATTCATCTGTTATTTCATCACCTGCAGGTAGCCAGGGAAATACGTAAAATAATAATTAAAAATAAAACAAAACCTAATTGCATGACCCAAGCATATTCAGAGGAGTTCACAGTGCTGCCTAGCTTGGGGCTTTATGCAACAAATCCTCCAAATGAATGAGTGTGAATTTTATTTGGCTGGGACAGAAGGATTAGGAACATGGTTTCAGCAGGACTAGTGCACATACCTCAGGTACTCCTACTAACAAAATTATGCAACTTCTCACATGCTCACAAAATTTTACTCACTTTGAACATCACACATACACCCTTTTATATTTAACTTAAATACATGTCCTACCTTGGCAAAGGTTCAGGATATGTCACATCCAGAGCAGCTGCCTTAATAATTTTGTTTTGAAGGGCTTCCACCAAAGCATCCTGATCCACTACCAGACCTGGGTTACAGTAAGAAGGATATGGTTTTTTTTGTGTTTCTTACTGTCCTCTCAGCATTCTTTTGTGCACAGTGGTCAGGCAAAGAGCAGGGCAAGCCATGGTTGCAGTGCAGAAGCAGCAGCAGAGTGCGGTGGAGTGGGAGGGGGACGCTTGGGTATGTGCATCAGGGAATTAGCAGCATGAAACAGAGCGCCAGGCTTCAAAGTAGGCTGTGCCACCCTAATGTATGGTAGCAACAACACTGCATTAAATAAATAAAAGGCTTAAGTAGGAGATGTATAAATACACATGGGCTTCTAACACTTCAAGCTCACTAACATTTCAGAGACCTACTTTCTCATTATTACAGAAACACTTAAATATTTTACTGAGATATGACCATGGGTGTCTAAATAAACTAGTAATCAGAAAACTTACGGAAAATTTCAGAGGGACAGACTCTATATTAGAGGTTTTCCCAGGACTTGTCATGCCAGCAAACCTTAATGCTGTTTTGTTTATTCTGTACCTTACCTCTGCTGATATTAATAAGAGTAGCGGTGGGTTTCATCAGCTCCAGCTCCCTCTTCCCAATCAGTTTGCGTGTCTGTGGGGTTAGGTTCACGGCCAGCAACACAAAATCTGACTGCTGGAGCAAATCATCTATCTTCTTACAGTAAACAGCTCCAACGGCACTTTCTTCCTCCTTTTTTCTAAGGGGAAAATCCCAAAATTAAACTGCAGTATCAAGAAATAAGGGAAATATCAAATCACCAGTAGAGAAAATGTTTCTTTATTATCTTCTCTGTGTAGTGCAAAGCAGTTAGCTGGTAGTCTGAAACACAGTAAAGACAAAAGTCAACCTATTTCCCACAATACCAAGTGAACTGTACACAAATGTGCAGTATTGCACCTGTGGGGATGGAAAGTAAGAAACAGGTGTCATGTAAATGCACTGAATAAATGATAAACCAAATGCATTTGTGTCACAATTTCTGCTTATAATGGGGATTCTTTTCCTACCCAAAAGCAAGACTGATGTCTTGTGAAAATTAAGTAATTTAAGTAAGTAATGTGAAAATTACTGAGGAAACACACAAGACAGGGCAGGGGTTAAATCTTCTCAAATCTATGTCAGCAACAGCCTGATTGCTCTGTGCATCAGTGCTGATTCACTGAAACCACACACTGCAGGACCTGCTGGTGCACTCGATCTGTATCAGGGTGAGGTTGGCTGGCTCTCATCAAATTCCCACTAAAGAAAAGAATGGAATGGGCCTGATGGGAGCACAGGGGCACAGGGCACATACACCTCACCTAGAAGACAGCAAACAGTTTGTCAAGTCCAGCCCTTTATTGTCACATGGATTTGGAAGGGTGAGATGTCTCTGCCTTAATCCCTGCCTCACCTAAGTCACAGGAGTTAAGTCCTCCCAGTTGTCTCCTTTCCTCAGTCCATTGCAATGTCACCACCATGACAGGAAGAACTCGGGAGCCCCAACTAATGGGGAGAACAGTGAGATGTATCTCTCCCCTTCCCTCCTGAATTTATTTCTGTATAAATTGGGAAATTAATGACCATCTTGAAACAACTGTATGTACTTTGCCACTTAAAATAAAGAGCACCGTAAAAAGTAAAAGCACAGTGAAAAGTACAAATGACACATAAAAGCAGTGACAAAGTAGAGTTACCACGGAGCTGCAACCAGCTTTACCTCTGATTTCTGTTGTGGTACAAAATCTTCATTTCAAAGGCTTTGGCTCTTTCAGCCACTTTGTAACCAATGGCGCCCATTCCCACGATCCCCAGGGTCGCTCCAGAAACCTCAACCCCCAGCCAATCAGCAGGGAAATATTCTGTGTCAGGGGCAACTGCCATCTGATGGCCTTGGAAGAGGAAAAGAAGAATTATGTCATGTAAGGGATGTTCCAGTATCTGGTTACTTTTTTTTCCCCTACTTTTTATCAATGGACAAGGCAGAAGCAGAGGAGCAGTAATATATTGTCATCGTGTTTCTGGACAAGAAGTGAATAATGCTGCACTGTACGCATGGCTGCTAACACTGATTTCTTGCTCAGCAGAGAAACATACCCAGCCTCTCTTTGGCAGGCAAGGAGGCAAGGAAGGTAAGGCCAAAGCAGCAATGAGACCATCCAGTTCCCAGCTACCTAGCAGATACACCAGGGCTGGCAGGGAAAAGAAACACAGAGCATGGTGGGCAGATTTCTGGACAACTTGTTCGTAATGACTCAGATACATGGCAACTTGGCAAAGACAGGCTTCAAGCCTCCTTGAAAATACATTCTTTCAGTGCCCTTTTACTGTAACTTGAAAAGCAAGACTGCAATGAACAAGTACAATGAATAAGTGGCTTTGGGCTGAGGGAGAAGAGGCCTGAATTGAGGGCTGTCCAAAGAAGAAAAAGCTCTACCTTGCCAATATGCCGGTTTGGAAACAGAATGCAAGTTATTGTCAACAAGACAGATTTGTCTTAACTTGTTCCTTTTCCCCTAATTTCCATATTTCTAGTTTTAAGCTTACTTTTGCATCAGCACACATTTTCTGCATGTTTTGAAGTCATCTTTTCTATGAAAAGACTAAGACCATTCCAATTATTACCTTCCACAAGTCTCCTGGAAGATGCCAGCATCAAAGCCATCCCCAAGTCAGCAGTGTCAGTGGAAACAACAAATGGAGTACTGGCCACCTTCACACCATAGCTGGAGAGGAGTTTCAGGTCCAAATGATCTATTCCCACTCCAGAACTTGCAACTACCTTCAAGTTAGGCAAGCTCTGGAGAAGCTCTTCATTAACAACTGGTTTGTGATACCACATATAGATAGCTCTGATCTTTTTGCTCAGAAATGTCTTGTTTTCAAGATATTCTTTCATGGTGATGAGATGAAAACGTTTCTTCAGAAATCCAACATGGTCTTCATATACTCCATACCTCTCTCCTATAGAGTCAACTAGCACATAAGGCAGTTCCTGACTCTCCATGCCCTATAAAAGCAAAGAGAACCAAAAGGGCATGGTCTGAAGTGATCCATTATACCCTTTTTTCCTAAAAAACAGGAATTGATTGGCTCAATTACATGCTGTTTCCCCACTTGATGAAAGAGTTGCCTAAAGGTAACCACTCCCACATGCAGAACTGTTTTGGGTTCTCCTACTGTTATTCAGAAGGATGTTCAATTTCTATATAATCTTGCTAATAAGATATGAAAACATCATTTCTGGCATACCAACTATGCTAACACTTAAACAAATCAGTGACCAGATGTTACTCCTGTTCAATATTCAACATTTAAAGCCAAAGTCTTGATACTTTAAGAATGTGGCCATGTGAGTGGAAGGGTATCTTTTAGCACTACAAGTTCTGCCACTTCTGCAACTATATTAAGCAATTATCATTGATGAGATTATCTCAGTAAAAATCTCATTTAATGTGACAGAGCTGTAATTTGTCAACTATGAACTTCGGAGTTACCCATGAACAAAAGTTTACCCTTTCTTCGGTCTCCTTCAGCGCTTTGCCAACTCTTCACTCTGCTGACACTGCAAAGAGCCAAGGCTGTGATCTCAGGTTGAAGCCGAGAGCCCCGCACGCCGCCCCTCAGCCGAGGCAATGTCCCCGCACCGCTCCCGCACCGCCGGCCCGGCTCCCCCTTCCCTCCCCGACCGCCCCAGGAGCGCGGTGTCCCGCTTGCCGCTGTCCCGGCGGGCCTGCGCCTGGGACTAAAGATAAGAGAAATGGAGCGGCGGCCGCAGGGCTCTGTACGGCCCTGAAGGGCGGCCGGGAAGGCGCGAGACCCCTCCCGCTCCCAGCCCGGGCGGGGCGCGCAGGACCGCGGGAGCCTCCGTGTCCCGCACGCCCGGCGCTACCCCAGGTGCCACTCCCTGTGGGGCCCGGCGCCCTGCGGGGGTCCCGCGGTGCCGCTCGCACTCACCCCGCCGGCCGTGCCCGCCGCTCCGGTCTCACCGCGGGGCGGAGCGGGACCGGCCGCCGCCGCCCGGGTCAGTGGGGAGGAGAGGCGGTGCCAGGGCACGGGATGCGCACCCCAATCCCTCGGGGAGCCGAGAGAGAGCGGCGGGAGCTCACGAGTGATCGTGTGTTTTTGTGGAAGTGTTTCTGTGCTGTTCGTGATTTCAGTATAATCGGGATTTTGCATTAACGTCCTGCACGCTGTTTTTTCCGTACTGTCTTTGAAGACTGGACGTGGTCTGGTCTTTCTGCTGGTCATTACACTATGTGCACATGAGTTAACATAGGTGAAGAGTTGTCTCTGACCGACAGACACCAGTGACAGCTCTCACTGCGTACATGAAGGTCTTTTCCAACCTGTATGATTCTAGGAACACCCTCAAAAACTCTCATTGAGAGCTAAGCAACTGGGCCAGGCTCAGGTGCTTGGACACTTGAGATGTTATCCCAGCTTCGGGGAGTCCTGTTCCAATTTCAGCTGAGAAATGTGTGAGATTTCATCTGACAAGGTTACTTGGTCTGTATCATGGTTTCGGTTGGAATGGAACTTAAAGGCCATCTATTTCCAAACCCCCTGACATGGGCAGGGACACCTTTCACTAGACCAGGTTGCTCAGAGCCCCATCCAACCTGGCCTTGAACCCTGGTAGGGATGGGGCATCCACAACTCTGGGCAACCTGTTCAGTGCTTCATCATCCACAAAGAGGAAAATGTCTTCCTAATCTTCTCCGTTCTACTACCTAATCTAAACATACTCTCCTTCAATTTAAGGCTGTTACCCTTGTCCTATCGCTACTTGTATAGAGGTCCTCTCCAGCTCTCCTGTAGTCCCCCTTTAGGTACTGGAAGGTGCTATAAGGTCTCCTCAGAGCCTTCTCTTCTCCAGGCTGAACAACTCCAGCTCTCCCATTCTGTCTTCATAGCAGAGGTGCTCCAGTCCTGTGATAACTTAGTGGCCTTCCCTGGACCCGCTTCAATAGGTCCACATCTTTCTTGTGCTGAGGACCCCCGGGGCTGGATGCAACATTCCAGGTGGGATCCCAAAAGAGCAGAGTAGAGGTGAAGAATCACCTCCCTCAATCTCCATACCCAGCGATGGAGACTGGGAAGTACAACTTCAGTTCTCAGTTCACAAAAGCTGTGCTAAAGTGATTCCCCTTGCTGTGCAGGTGGTCATAATCCACTGGGGAGGATGCCTGGCTTCTGGGGTGAGAGCAGCTCAGGAGCCAGGACACCCTACTGCTGTGAGCATCCAGGGATCTTTCTCCTTTCACACTACAGAATAACCAGCCATAGGGTGCTGCTGTGTCTGTTCTGACCACTGTAGTGCTTTTCAAAAGAATGGATTACAAAATGCCGTCTTCTTGAATTCTGTTAAACATATTTCGATATGCTGAACATGAAGACAGTCAAGTTTAACACCAATCCTCTATAAAATTACTAATAAAATGATAAAATATAACAAAAATTCGTATCAATTACACAAAACCATAAACTGTTCGTGTTATCCTGGTGATGATTTTTGAGTATCAGTTGCTTACATGAACTTGAAGTTCAGACAGTTAAACTTTAAAGCAAAAATTAATTAACTAGCAATATGGAGTTACAGCATGTTAACTGGATTCTTAGTTAAGTTTACTTGCATTTTCTTCCTTAAAAAAAACCCCAACAAACATAAAATGATTACGCATTACCTCTTTCACATCCAAAGTTTCCAAAATGCTTTAGTGATAGGATGTAATGAGTAAGCTTTTAACTTACTGCTTACCTGAGATCGAAGGACCCTTGTAAAGTCCCTCTCATAGACACAAGTCATTCTCCCTACGAACTGAGGAAGGAGGCCTACCACATTTTAGTCTTGAAGGCAAAGAAAAACCTTTGGAAGGGCAACGCAGTAGTTTTTCCCATTGTATATCAAATCCACAAATTTGAATGAAAATAATGGAGGAGGAATTAGCCAGAGAAGCCAAAAAAATAACAGTCAAAGGAATGTTACTCCAAGCAAAAAATCCAGGACATATGTATCAAATATCAAGAACGTGGGTGTGTTCTGTGGTTAGATGTGGAGAGAATCAGATGGTTTCAAAGCTGTTTTGTGCAACTTGAACATCCAATTTTCAAGCTATAGTTCAGGAGCTGGTACATCTCCACAGAAGATATGTTTGTATAGCATGATATGTGACAGAAGTTGTCAATTGCACCAGTGCACTATCATGTTCTACGTAGATTTAGTTTGTAGGCTACTTTATGGTGTGTTAAAATGAATTACATTGTGTGTACATTGTTGCTGTGTGCAAGTTTTCTCTTATAGAAAGGGATCTGAGAAACCAGCATTGTACAGAGCGCTCTGAAATGAGTAAGGTGTGTGGGTATGTCGAGAGAAGTACTGCATAATCTGTGGACTTCATCCCCATCATTAAATATTGCCATTGTAATCCTGCAAGGTGAGGTGATGCCTGCAGTGTTAATAAGGTGCTTGCATAATTGTTGTTTCTTAGGATTAGGTTTTTGAAGTATTGCGCTACACTAAAAGTCTTTTGTATAATGTAATGTATACATTTCCCAGGTGGGTTGTACAGACTAGCTTAAGCATGAATAAAGACATACATTTCCTATGTCTACATTATGTTTTATAAGGCTGTATTATATGTGAACAGGATTTGTAGGACAAAAAAAGCTGAAGCAGGAGATCTGTATTCACCAGCTTGTCGTTTCAGGCAAGGCCAAACCAACTGATGTATTTGTTTTCAGTGACTATAAACCATCATAAAGTGTTACCACTTGCCTGTCTGGTTGCTGTAGGTAAGACCGGCTTTCCCAGTAGACTTCTGTAGCAGCATTTTATTCCAGATCATGTACTTTTTGCACATCAAAATATTTCAAAAAACCTAAATCAATGGAATGAACTATAATGGATCATCTCTCCTCTCATGTGGCCACTGCATTTTTGGATCCACTTTCAGTAATCATGAGATTGAATGTATTCAGTGTGAATCAACTCATCACTCCAGTGACTGACTGGCAGCTATGTTTTCCCCTCTAAAGCACCCCACTGGCAGGGAGCACTTCTGAAACTAATCAGCCCAGATTCTTGAAATATCTGCAGAGGTAGCAGTAAAATTCCAGGGAAAGGCCAACATGTACCATTGTTTAAGTAGGAGTGAAGTGAAGTACTGTATCTGATTTTGTTTGCTTCTTCACCTCTCGAGAAAAGTTTGGATGTGCAAAAACCTTGTGTGTTTTTTGCAGTTTTAGGATGTTGATCTAAGAAAAGGTTTTTTTTTTCTCTTTTCTATTTTATCATAACCTTGTTTTTCAGCTCTTTAATTTATTGCCTAGCCTTTTATTTTTAAATAAATTTAACTTATTTTTTCAAGGTGATACAGGTGACAATGAAAGGTATACTGGGCACCTGTACCTCAGAGAGCAGGGAGGTACCTGAGGCAGTCTTGAAATTCTTGACAGCCAACTTGCTGTACCTCAAAAGCTGCAATGTCTTGTCTCAAGTTGGTAACCTCATCATACATTAAACTGATGGGAGGAAGTGTATTTTGGCAAGCACCCATGACAACCATCTGCAAGACAAAGGCTCTGTAAAGATACACAAGGCTCCAGGCAAAATCCTGGCTGCACTTAATGGCACCTCTGCTATAAATTTTACTGATAAATAATCATACTATTCATAAAGTCACGCTATGTAACAAAAGGCATAGCACTGCCACTTTGTGTTGGTTTATTTGTCTTTTGGACTTGTATTAGACAACAGAAGGTATATAAACACAACTGAGAGGATGGCAAACTGTTTCCTTCCAAGCTTTAGTGAGGTGGATGGACATTCTTGTATTTAAAAAAATCTTTAGAGCTGATGTGGAAAGGAAAGATAAGAATAAAAAGAGAGAGACAGAGAAGAATAAAATAGATGCAATATCCTTTCACACATCAGCTAGGGAGCACTTCACTGGGTAGGGGGAGACCATTCAGGGCTGCTAGTATGTTTTCAACTGCTTCCTCTGTTATCATGTAGCTGGCCTTGTCTGTTTTAATGCCGAGGTGAGGTGTTATAATGACGTTCTTTAATTTTAACAATGGATGATCTCTGGAAGAAAAGAAAAAAGAGTTAAGTACTGTTGTTCATCTAAATAAAGAGGAGTCTTACTTTAGCTTTTGCACTGTGTTTAAGTTAATTTGATACAACTTTACAAGTCCCACTTAGACCCAGAGAACCTGACCACCTATATTGAAGTAATTTTGGACTGTAATAGGACATGCAAAGACTTCATAGCTGCTCTTTTCTCCAGAAACACACTTCTGCCATGAGGCAGCAATTTGAGCTATGTCAGAAGAGAGGATTAAGCCCTCCTGACACATTCACCCTACACAATAGTCTGAGCTGTAGTTATTTGCACACAGGCACAACAAGACCAAAATCCCCCCAATTCAAAATGCAGCTAGCACAGTTAACTCCAAAAAGCACCATCCTGGTAGAGAAGTCTTTTTAGAGAAGCTAAGCAGCCTCTGGTCCCAAGAGGTTTGCAGCAGCCCTGTATTGTGGAAAGAAGCCTGTGGGGAAGGACACCTCAGGGCTATGCAGCAGGTCATAGGCCTCAGGAAGCTTCCACCCATTAAAATTGTCAAGCTGCAGTTTCTAATAAAGTAATTTGCAAGTGAAGCACTGCTGCAGCTTCATAGGGTAATTCTAAGCTCTGGGTTTAATGCTTTCCCTGCCTCCTGCTGTTTCCTGGCTCCCAGGCTTCCCTTTGGTTCGTTATCAGCCCCAACACCTGGGCTGCATCCCCTTCATATTCATGGCATTTTTATCCAAACTCATACCAGGGGCAGGGGGGTTGCCTCGGCCAGCTTCCTGCCTGCTGCAGGGATGCCTCTGGCCTCAGCAGGGCTTACCCACCCTTCCCGAGAAATAAGCAGAGATGGCAACCTGGGCAGTGGTTCTGGGGAGGTGACATCCAAAGCCGCAGCCCTGATAACACCGGTCTGCAGAGCTGCCACCAGCGCATCTTGGTCAACTACTGCCCCTGGTGTGGAGTAACAGTGTCTCTGAGTGCACCTTGCAGGTAAAGAGCAGAGAGCGAAGAGAGAAGGGAAGGGGAGAGGGAGGAATTTCTGCCATGCCTGATCATCCTTGGCATGTGCACCAGCTGTGCCGGATGCAGCACGGTGCTGCGTGGAACACAGCAGGAGCTAGACCACATTGTGAGGTCAGCCAATGGATCTGGATAGTACCTCGGCTGATGTTAATGAGGGTAGCTGTGGGTTTCATCAGCTCCAGCTCTCTTTTCCCGATCAGCTTGTGTGTCTGAGGTGTCAGGCTTACCGCCACCATCACAAAATCTGCCTGCTGGAGCAAGTTGTCTATCTTTTTGCAGTAAGTGGCACCAACAGCTTGCTCCTCTTGAGCTTTCCTAGTGGGGAAAAAAGCATTTCAGTCATGGAAACATTTTCTTCAATGACATCACCAGTATACAAACTAAAGGATCTGATTATCACACCATATAGCAAACAGGTGGCAAACAAAGGTGAATTTATTCTCAGCTGAGTGTTTAGATCCTTCTGGAAGGCTTCAAGCCCTACACCACGGGATCGATTGCATGCCTGCCTCTCAGCCACTCAAATGCAGGGTCCCAAGGGCTTCTTACGAAGTCTGCAAATGAACTAAGGCTGAGCGCTGAAGCAGATGGCAACACACAGTCCGTTCTCCAGGATCCCCTGTGCACCTCAAAGGATGCAGTCACTGCTCAAACCAGAGGAATGGCATTCACCAGAACTCATCCATGCAAGCTCTGGGCATGACAGTGGTGCTCATCCTGTTGGCACTCCCAGTAAACCTGAAATTTTTTTATGAGTGAAATCAGCAAGGCAGCTCTTTACCAGGCTTTTGGCTGCCCCAGGACTTTCACAGAATAAAGTGTTCAGCAGAAAAAGTTACCAGAGTAGAGAGATTTTTAGTTTTAACTTTTCACAGTGCATAAGAATACTTGCCATTTCTCACATTCTTTGTAAATTTAGCTGCCTGAACTTTGGGAAATAAAGAAGCAATGATAGGGGATCATCTGTACAATCTTCTGGTTCTGATTGCAAGAGAAGGCTTTAAGTTAGCTCCTCCCTAATCTAGAAATAAAGAGGTCACACTAAGAAAATAACTTAAATGTAACTTTGACCCATGTGTCTCCTAACAAACAGACTTCACTGTTTTTTTTCAGGGCAACGACCAAAGAGTAAGTGGGAAAAGAACAGACTGGAACTGCAGCCAGTTTTGCAGCATGCAGAGTGCATCTTGATTCAATACACAAGCTGGAAGTGTAAATGTACTTTAAAATAAGTAGGTTTTTTAATTTCTGTTGCACTGTGCATTGATCATTCATCACAGCACTCCTACATAAATATTACTTTAAAGACTGAAAAGTGTTAAACAGAGGGAGTTGATGATACACATAAAAAAAAGAGTAAAGATATTAGTTCCCTTTAATCGTTTCTTTGTGGTTTGCAAAGACATTCTGAAAGATCTTAACGAGAACTTCTTTTAAAATGTGAGTTTGCTCCGTTGTTTTTCTGAAGAAACAGGAATGCCAAGCAGGCTAAAAATTTCTGGCCTCATTCACCCTTGTGATTTGCCTAGGGCTAGCTAAAGCAGTGACCCTCCCTCCTTCTGCAGTCTGCTTATGGAGAAAAGCCCTGAAAGCCACATCCTAGCACTGCAGCTTCTCCCTTCAGTCACAGAGGAGTAAAGTTCACTCAGGGAAGGCCATAGTTTATAGCAGTAAATATTTGCTCTGCTCATTATCTGTACTTTGCCTGATTGCAAAGGACTTGAGTTGTACATGGGGGTCCTGCTCACTTTAAATTGAAAAGCCCCTGTGCTGAATGTCTATCAAGGTTCAGATTCCCAGATACACAAGCTAGGAGGGCTAGAAATAAAGGGTGAAATCCAGTTAAATACTTGCTAAAATTCCTACTGGCTTGAGAAGAATCAAGGTTTTCTCAAAAACAGCTCTCAATCATACTGTGCCAAGTATATGTTTCCTAGTTTCCAGCCACTGTTTCAACATTATCCCTCCTGAACTTCAAAATATGTGGAAAAAATGAACAACAAATAGAGTTATGTTGTCTCTATAGCACGATATGATAAGAATAAAAAAAGTATAATAAGCTTGATTTCCATTTTTCTGCAGGAAACCTTGCAATTTCTAATATAAAACCTAAATTAAGTTTTCAAGTGTTTAACCACCGAGTAACTCTTTACAGGACTGATTAAAGGCAACCATTCTTTTTTTTTCTTTTGTTTTAATCTTGGCCCTCTTCCCTCATTTTTTTTCTATATTTCTGACATAATTCCTTGAAAAGAAAATACTGACTATCTGGAAGAGTTTCTGCTGCAATTAGGATCAAGACATATCTTTACCTCTGTGTCCTATTGTGGTACAAAATGTTCATTTCAAATGCTTTGGCTCTCAGAGCAATCTTATATCCAATGCTGCCCATGCCAATGATCCCCAGAGTACCTCCAGCAACTTTAACTCCCAGAATATCAGCTTCACAGTACTCCATCCTTGGAGAAATCGAAATGTTATGGACTGCAAGAAAAACACATAAATATGAGAAATGAATGGGGTCCAACACTGAGGAACAAGGCAAAAGAGTCTGGACTTGTTGTGCTACTATAGCATGCTTCTAATGGTTACAAACACATGATTTTGTAATATCCAAGGTAACTGCCTAATGTATCATCTTTCCCTGCTACGTGTATATATGATATTCCAATTTATTCTCACCATACTACAAAAAGCCTTTTGATGTAATCTCTCCAAAAATTTTTTTACTGCTTTTAGACTCATGAAAATATTGCCCTGTTCCTCATCAACAATCAAAATAATTATTGCCACTAACAATACAGAGTTTGACAATGTCACGTGGAGAAAAACACCAGATTCTGGGTTTCCTCTTCACATCTGCCACTCTCCTTGGAAAGAAAAGGGTGACTTCTTTAAAATCACAACTTGGTAATTTCTCTAAGAGAAGTCAAATTAATGGTAGGTAAATCTTGTATGATTTTTAGAAGCCACAGAAGAATTGAGATGTTACCTTCCACTAGTCTTCTAGCAGATGCTAGCAGCAAAGCCATCCCAGTATCTGCTGTGCTGCTGGAAACAGCACGTGGAGCATTAGCCATCTTCACACCAAAGCTAGCTACAAGCTTCAGATCCAGGTGATCCATCCCCACTCCCGAATTCGCAATCACTTTCAAGTTTGGCAGGCTCTGGAGGAGCTCTTTATCGATGACTGGTTTGTGCCACCACAAATAGATTGCTTGGACCTTTTTACCTACATCCTTTTTGTTTTCAAGAAATTCCTTCATGGTGATGAGATGGAAATGTTTCTTCAGGAATGGCACATGGCTATGCAGTATCCCACGTATGCCACCAATTTCATTTACCAAAAGCCAAGGTAGTTTTCCTCCTTCCATGATCTGCACAAAGAAGAAAGACACAAAGTGTCAGAGGAAAGATATATTGTTATTTCCAGACATTTTGAAAAATAATCACTGCCATGTCCTGCTTAATGACATTTATGACAAGAGATCCTATAAACCACATAGGAAAGTACCAAAACCAAGACAAGCAAGCAGCTCTTTTAAATATACTACCAATTATACACACAGGTGTCCACACACAACACACAGAGGTATTCACACAATCAGTCTGAACAAGTTCTGTCCTTCGTGATCTGTAAGATTTTGTATTACTGCTACCATGCTCAAAACACGACACTTACTTCTCATTAATTACTTACTTTCAGACCATCAATAGTCTGCAGTAAATAGTGCAATAAATCTCCTTTGCTACCCTGAAATTACAAATTACCCTAAGTAGTTTAGAAAAATGTTGGACCAAATCTACTTCATGAAAATAAATTGCATAGCTTCATCATGAACTTTGAGTTACCAGGTTAATTTTTAAATGCTTCGTTGCAGAGATTTTTGCAGCTTCTTGTCCTGAAGAGACCCCAGTGACGGCAGAGCCTTTTCCTGAGCCTTTCCTAAGTTAAAAAAATAACAAAACAGTAGATGCTTAGGCAAATGTTTTCCAAGAAGGATATATGCACTCTAAATTATTTGGTTTGGTTTATTTTTCCAGAATCCCTGGCCATCTGGGTTTTTTTTCCCAGAATCCCTGACCATCTGGTCCCGAGAGAGTCTGTGAACTGACAGTTATTTTAGGGGTTTTTGACAGACTATTTATAGCTACCTTTTATTTTCTATAGCAGTTTTGGGAAGAGCTGTGGGGAGAGCGTTCAAGGGCTGAAGGTCTCAGAATAGCAATCCTGTAGCAATTCTGCTGCCTTGTTAGTATTATTTCACTATTTCCAACAAAGTCTAATTCGTGGCCTGTCTTCACTTCCTGTACTAGAACTTCATTTTACCATCCCTTCAGGGAGCCTGACCATATTGCAAAATAATGGAAAGGCTTCCTGACTTTATGGAGGTGACAACCACTTCACTGAATTTTCTGAATTTGTTGATTGCTAATAGGAACGAGAATATAAAAAAAGTTTGGCCCTGGGCTGCAAGTCAGGACTGATCACTAATTTTGCTTTAGGTTATGCCCTCGCCCATGTGATTTCAATGGTAATTCTACCATTCTTTCATGGCCAGTCAAGATAAAAGCATCATTTTTGTCTGCATGGGGGAACTAAATCTCTTGGGATTTACTTTGCTTTTCAAAGGATCCCCTCATGAAAAATAAAGACACTATTTCAACAACTGGCTTTGCTTTAACATGTAGATGAAGCAGGGCTCTTATTCCATTAGAAAACCTTAGGCCTATGATCACTTCAAAGAACATTTCTTCAGTGTTTTCATATAAAAATAGAATATTGGAATGTTGGCCGAGAAGTGTTTCAGGATACAGTCGAATTTCTGCAGGGAATCAATGCTCGTTCATCTTCAACCGATTTGAGAGTGTTACACAAACTGCCTGGTGCACTTGCTTATCATTATGTAGCAGCAAGAACTGGAAACAGAAGATCGGTATTCATGGAAATAGACTGAAGATATCAAAATGCATAACTGCTCAGTTAAAATCTTCAACCAAATCTCTTTTATTAATTTCACTTTATTTTTCAGAATTGCAAGTAACAGAACAGATCAAGTCTAGTGAGGCGACAGTTTTGCAGCATCATGATGAGCAGTGCAGGAACAAGTTGCTTTTATTTAGCTTAAAAGTGGTAAGAAATAGTGCCTTCCCGTACACAGAAGATTTAGTGGCATCATCTGGCACTCATCATTTGGGAAACACTTCACTTGGAATGGGTTGGCCATTGAGAACAGCCAGAATGTTTGCTATTGCTTCTTCTGCCATCATATGGATGGCTTGGACTGTTGCGGTTCCGATGTGCGGGGTTATGATGACGTTATTCAAGTTTAATAAAGGATGACCTCTGGAAAAAACAGAAAGAACGCAATGTATTACACAGGGAACTTACTCTGCTGCTATCCCAAGCTAGTTGTGAAGAAGTGAACCTCAGGAAATAGCAATGGCACATTGAGACTAAAGCACAAAGCTGTGGGATGCTTGCTTACACATTTCTTCTTCCTCTCCATCCGTCTCACACGTGGCCTGGCCCACGAGCCAGGCTGGCAAAGAACCAACAGATATGGGAAAGGGGAATAACTTGTCGTTTACTTATGATTGTGCAAGACAGGCTGAGGTTGTGCCCTTACACAATTAGTCTCCCCATGGAGACAAGGTTATGAGCACACTTTGAACACAATTTAAAACATTTCAGATTAACAGAATGGGAAACAAGTTTCTTTACCTTGGCAGAGGCTCAGGGTATGTCACGTCCAGAGCTGCAGCCCTAATAACCTTATTCTGGAGAGCTTCTACCAATGCATCTTGATCAATAACTGCACCTGCAGTGAAATGAAATCTTGATATCCTGAGGAGTTAATGAACATGTTTTTACCTAGGAGGAGGGGAAGGTCTCCAGGGTCAAGTGAAAAAAAATTAAAGGATCTTCATCTTGTTAGAAAGTAGAATGCCTTTCTAATAATCATTAACCAAACAAACCAAAGATTTTATTTATTAATCTTTAATTATAGTATGATTATGGTCCACTGCATAAGGCTTTTCCTGGGATGAGACCAGTTTCAGTCTTCTCCTTATTTTGACACTTCTTGCATTATTATAGACAAATCATTTAATCTCTGCAGACTTTCCACTCTTTTATCTCTGCTTTGTTTACTGAAACGATAATCTCTCTCATATGCTTGTTCAGTGCCAACAGATCTGTCATCCCATGTGAGGGTTCCTTTCTACATTGCTGTTTCAAATGTTACTTAATGTTTTCCCTTGCACCCCGTTCTCCCTCGCTGATGATAAACCTTTCCGTTATTTCCACTACAAATCACTCTCTCTAGGACAAGGCTAAAGAGAACCAACCATCTGCTGAGCATCCCTAATTTCCATAGGACCTTTGAAGACATAGCATATGATCCACATAAGTCACCCATTTGTAGACTCCTAGCTACTTCATGACTCAAACAACAGAGTGATATCACAGACTGAGGTTGGAGAGGGGAATGTCAACACAATCAGACAAAACACAACCTTAAGTGTGGAGCCACAAACAGTGATTTCAGATCCTCCTACCTCGGCTGACATTTATAAGAGTAGCTGTGGGTTTCATCAGCCCCAGCTCCTTCTTCCCAATCAGTTTGTGAGTCTCAGGAGTCAGGTTCACAACCAACATAACAAAGTCAGATTGCTGCAGCAAGTCTTCCATCTTTGCACAGTAGTGGGCACCAACAGCCTCTTCCTCTTCCTTTCTTCTGAAGGAGAAATGCACAAACACTCAAGCTGACACAACTATTTATAACTGCGTTTAACAATCAATCAGCCCTAGAAGAGCTCTAGAACAGCACAGAAACTGAGAGGTTTGAAGCCAACATAAAGGATAAGTCATTGATAGGCGCAGATGGTGGAATGGATGCAGAAAAGATGTGGGCTAGAGGGAGCAAGAGGCTAAAGGAGTGGTGGGACACTGGAGGAGTGATGTATGTGGGAAAGCAAAGCATACAGGCAATATCAGGTTAGGAGGCTGGGGGTGCAGTCAGACTCCACTCTTCTCTCCTGTGTCCATGCCAATTCCTGTGGAGTCTTTCCTTGCCTGACATGCCAGTTGGGACTTGCGGTTGAAAAGAAACGAAGAGGAAGTGAAGTGTGAAAGAAAGGGAACTACAGATCCATGAGAAATTAAGACCTTTGTCATTGGTGCCGGTGTGATGAGTGATCTGGCTAGGCTGAGGAGACTGGCTGGGAGGAACAGGGATGCTGCCAGAAGCCTGAAGAGGAGTATGACAGGACAGGGGACACCACGAGGGCACAAGACCTGGTTTGCTTGGACAACATCTCCAGAATGCTTACACGACCCTTGTTTCAAACTGCTAGTGGCTAACCAGGGCAGGGCAAGTGCAGGAGGTGAGGGGGAACTGCTTCCTGAGGGGAGCAGGAGGGAGCCAAAATTAGGAAGTGGTGGCATGCTGTGCTTGTCACACTGCTTACAACCGCCACAAGTGCATAGGAAGGCCGGGGACAGAGCAGAGCTGTGGCTTCCGTCACTGCCCCCTGGACAATTAAACGCAGAAACCAGATGTCTTTACCTCCGGTTTCTGTTATGGTACAGGATCCTCATGTTGAAGGCTCTGGCTCTCTGAGCCACTTTGTATCCAATGCTGCCCATCCCAATGATCCCAAGTGTCGATCTGGTTACTTCCACTCCCAGCCAGTCAACAGCAAAATACTTCGTGTCTGGAGACACTGCAATCTGGCAGCCTGCGTGTAAATACATGCTCAATGGGTACAAATCAGCCATAAACGTAGGCTTGGGGGAAAGAAAAGGTTTATCACCATCACAGCAGTGGGGCTCTGGAGCACCCCTTACAAAACATCTTTGTTAATTTTGACCAGTTTATAGAAGGGCCTGGATGGTGCCAATTCCTGCACCGAGGCCTGAAGCCAGTAACACAGGGGGATCCTGGCTGGGTACTGTGCTGGAAGGAATGACTCCCTGGGGAATTAGCTCTTCCACAGCTGGTGTGTTTTCTTGGAAGTTCAAAAATAGCTTCTTTGACACTGCCCTGTAGGCATTGATTTCGGGTTTTTTTAGCTGGGGTAAATCTCACAATTTCTCTCCTGGATCACAACCCAAAGTAGCCTCACTGCTTGAGCAGGGGTGAAGGTTTCAAATTCCAGCTCAGCCAGGGGTCTCTGTGAGCTTCTATACAAAGAACTTGAGGTTCAACAAGATGCAGGTTCAACAAGATGCAATAGTGAGAAAACATCATGGGCAAAGAGATGTTATTTCATGGTTGGGGGTGGAGCAGCAGTGACAAGACCATGAGTCCCTGAAGACAGAGGCAGCTTCTTGTGATAGTCTCTACTGACACCTTCCTTCCCCATAAAGGCATTGCGTAGCAAGGACGTGGGGAAAGAACCTGCTTTTAGGGACACAAACTAATGCTGGCGGTACAGTTTGAAATAGCTTTGTCACAAGGATTATCATCTATTTCAAAAATAATGCTGATGCTCTTCAGGAAATACAACCCATTGGTTTAGACAAACTCATCACAGAGGCAGGAAAAAGAAGAACTTATACTAATTACTGCTCTGGAGTTGGAGATGTGGCCACTAATACTTTGTATCTTCCTGTAGCTCCTAATACTTCTTTCAAGGGGAAATGGAAAGTGGTGACATTCAGTTTGGATGCATTTTGTATTCAGTTTTTACAGCTATAAACAACCCACTCAGTGAACAGCCAGAGAAGAATTAAGCCCCAGGCATTATTCCAAACAGGATATCACAAGACTTTTAGACAAAAGCCTTACTCTTGCCACTTTTGCCCTAAAAAGAAGTGGTACATAAGAAAAGTAGATGCCTTTGAAAGTTAAGGCCTCCGAAAATTTTTCCCTGTAAAAGCATCCCAAATGTTGATTCAGACATATCATTCATCCCTCTATCACAGCAAAAGTGAGGTATGCCAAAGAAGCAGCTAGGAAGAAGTAGTAGGACCAGGAAAATTTAAAACATTACCTTCGACTAGTCTTCTGGCAGAGGCCAGCATCAAGGCCATTCCTATGTCTGCTGTTGGGTCTGCCACGGCGTGCGGGGTGTTGGTCACTTTTACACCAAAGCTTGAGATCATTTTCAAGTCTAAGTGATCCACTCCAACCCCAGAGTTTCCAATTACCTTTAAATTAGGCAGGCTTTCTAGAAGCTCACGGTCAATAGTTGGCCTGCACTCAAACACGAAAATAGATTGGATTTTTTTGCTCATTTCTTCTTTGTTTCCAAGAAATTCCTTCATGGTGATAAGGTGAAAGTGTTTCTTCAAAAGTGCTGCAAGGTTTTCTAGCACGCCATGAGTTCCTCCTATATCCAAAATCAAAACACCCGGCAACTCTTCTTCTGCCATGACCTGTGACAGGGGAATAGGAGAAATACTCCTTTTTTCAGGAGAACACCCTGAAAGGAGCAATGATATTCCTTTAAAAGCTATCATTTAAATTCACATGTGTAAATCAGGAAACTGATGGAACTCAATAGTGCTTTTAATCCACAGTCACTTGGTACTAGTGTGGTATGTCACACAACTTCCAAGTACTTTTACCAAGTGTTGATTTAGACTATAACACCAAGGAATATCCACACTCTTACATCAAAATCCAGTCCTGCAAGGTGTTCTTTCCAAAGAGTTTCATTTTAGTCCTGAATCAATATTGATTTCATATAAATCTAGTAGCTTTTCTGGTAGCTTACTCACCAATGCCTTTCTATAAGCAGTGCTATGAAACAGAGGCCGCTAGAAATTGACTCAAAGTTCCTTGCCTGCTGGTTATGGTAGGTGAAGCCAAAGGCAATGCAGGGTGACACTGAGGCCCAGACAGGTCTGACAAACATCCGTCAGGGATGGTTTAGGTCTAACAAATTTGCACAATGAAGGGCCACCTTTGGATAGCTGTTAGACTGCTTGCCTTCAGTGTTTTAAATATTCAGATCTGTACCTGAACTTACCTCACGCAGAATTTAGCACACCCATGCCTATATGAACCAGTGAGGAAGAGCACTAGAGGTGATACCACTGACAACAGAGTCCTTCATGCTAGAACTTTCCTCTGCCCTGAGAGTTTTGAGCCCAGTCCTCTCTACAACACTCCTGCAAATGCATTGCACTCTGCAATAAGATAGGGGCTCCACAGATAACCAAACACCTAATTTAACCTCTTATTGGCAAAAAATTGTAGTAGTTGAAGATTTGCTGCATATCTTAACAATAGTTGTGCCTAATTTCCTACAATTCTTTTTGCTGTGCTCCACTGACTTTTGGTCTCCATCCCATTCTATGTCCTAGACTTGTGCCCAGAAACCTGATGTTGTGCTAACTGAATCAGAACAATTTTCCACAGCAGTATGCTGATTTATTCTGGGCACACAGTGCTGGCCAGAGGTGTCCTTCTGCTTCACTCCTCTCACAAAAGCCTTCTGTGAGTAACCAGAACTCAAACCTGTGACAAAAAGGTGCCAATGTAGATTGGAAGTTTTTGTCAACCACATTTACCCTTGTCCTGAGCAAACTCAGACTTATCCCAACTGCATCCATTAAAAGCTAACAATCTCAACACCAGTGCTGCAGCTTTATCCTGGCCTTGATGTGCATTTCTGCCTCAGTTTCAGCTGGCTGCTGTACACAGGCTTGAAGGGGCCTCCATGCTAGGACATGTCTGCAGTTCACCACAATGTCTCTGATAATACTATCTGGTTCTCAACAGCAGCAAACAGAGCAATGAGATGAACAGTGCAACCAAACTGCAAAGGAAAACCATGTTTTTGTATACATCTCATCTATTTTTTGCCAGCTGAAGTTGTCAGCCCCATATGGTTGTGAAAACTGCAAATTTCCCCAGGTGTAATCTGCATTTCTTAAGGAGTATCACACAACATCACTAGGATAAATTAGATTTGTGTTCCAGAATGAATGATGCATAGAATAGAAGAGGAGTTGATGTCATATTGTGATGGTGTTGTCCAGCTTCAATAGTGATCAGAACCTGATAATCCTGGATGACAGCTAAACGTTACGCTGTTAAGCAGGGAAAACTGGGCACCAGACATGACCAAGTGACTGGCAGATGCCAGCGAGGCAGCACTGTATTACTCCATTTGCTTTCATCACCACCTCCTCCCTCATTACAATACACCAGCCATGATGGGCAGAGCCAGACTTCCTTTCATTTTGGAAGCACTTCCTACACGTCACAAACAGAAGGGTGACCCATGAGGAAGCCTCTAGCTATAAACAAACCAGCTGGCACACTAGAAACAGGCTAGTGGCATGTGATGGATCTTTTCATGAGTGTGGGCATACTGAGCCTGCCACCACTCCAGCCATGTTTGATGCACACATGACCCATTCATCACCTGCAGCACTGGTTCAAGAACTGGTGTTCTGCTCCTCCCAGGTACAATCTTAAAAAATCACACTGATAGCAGGAAACTAAAAACACTTAAAGGAACCTTGCAGAAGGAAGGGGGCTCTCCAGATACCAACCTTTGTCTCAGCGTTTATTGTTCGTCTTCCAGCACTACATGGGCATGTCCTGTACCTCTGTTTGTAAACCACACTTCTGTGACAGCGATGTCCATGAGAAGCAATAACTGGATGAATAAACTTGTAAGTCAAATTTGACTGGCCAGACATCAAGGGAATCAGTTTCAACAGACTGAATGCTTTGCTCCTGAACATAATTACTCAGTTATCAGATGTCTTGTCCAGTATGTTAAATGTAACACCTGTCAAGGATATGACAATTTTGGTTTTGGACCAGTATCATCTGCAGTATCACGAAGTTTTGTTGGTTTTTTTTTTTNGTATATACATAAGACTAGATGATTCCATGTAAGTAAACAGTCATAATCATATGTAACTCGTTGATATAAAGTAAGTGTACTAAGTTCTGGTCCTGGCATTGCACAGAAAACTTTGAAAATATGACTTAGATTGAGACAATGGGGCACATAAGAAGGACTACGTTCAAGCATTAATTTCAGTGCTAATTGAAGCTGGCCTTATTTCATCTGTCGAGCTTGACTCACTCTCTACTCGCAGATTTGTTGGCTGGCACTGCTGTATCACTTTGGACTTACCCAAATCACAGCAAAATAAACCTACGTAATTTTTCCTAGCTCAGTTTTCAACTAAAGTTAACAGCCTGCTTTATCCAGGATAAACTCCTCCCACTAACTTCTTCTAAAGAAGAAGACTGCTTACCTGAAGAACAACCAAAGCACTAACCAGGGCTGGTTTCTTTCTGACGACGTGCCTTTCACAGCCCGATCCTGCGGCAGCTGGGGGAGCCGGGAGCTCGCAGCTCCTGCTCTGGGCACAGCCGCTGCTGCCCAGCCCTGCTCGCTTAACCCTGCCCTTCCCGGGCACCGCCGGCTCCGGGGCTGGCGGC
>VWZT01000748.1:100946-124636 GCA_013397055.1 Pachycephala philippinensis
TGTCGTACATGCTGCCGCACTTGCACAATGGGTGGCAGGTGGACCAGGCCATCCTGTCGGAGGAGGACCGGGTCGTGGTCATCCGCTTCGGGCACGACTGGGACCCCACGTGCATGAAGATGGATGAGGTCCTGTACAGCATCGCCGAGAAGGTAAACAGGAGCTTTCTGCTTGTTCTGTGCTCAGTGTTCCCGGTGGCTTGCTTGGAGCCTGGAGCAGATTATAACTGGGGTTCTGCACAGGTATCCTAGCTTTAGGAGGCAGCAGGAAAGCTGTGTGGTTTGCTTTCAGGAGTGTCTCCTAAAGTGACTGACTGCCCTGATGTTTGCAGTGTTCTGGGGGGCGAAAAGAGCATCGCAGATGTTCAGAAATCGAGGTTGCTGCCTGTTAATAACTCGTCATTGAATGAGCATCGGCATTCGGGCAGAAACAATGCTCCGTGGTAGGGCAGCTGCGGCTCCAGGTAACGCAGCACTCTCACTTTTACACAACTTTAAAGTGTGTAGTACCGCCAGGTTTCCATTTGAATAACTCGGAAAGTTACTTTCATTTTGGCTCTTGAAAATGGTGAGGTGCTTAAAAATGTGCAGGATGGTGTTGATTAATCTGTCATTGATATTACTCTGATTAATGAATCAGTGATATTAATCTGTCACTGATGTTATCCTTGGAGACCAATAGCATTCCACTGATTTGCATGGACTGAATTAAATTTTAAGAGCCAGACTCCAAAGCTGTTTTCAGGTGGAAACAGAATGATTACCAAGAGCTGGTCACTTGCTTAAGAAAGATACATAAGTAGGAAAAATTAGACTGTTAAAATACATGATCAACTATAATTGACCTTTTCATATATTTGCGAAAGGTTTTGTGTAGTGATAGATGTATAATATTGACAGCTCTTTAACTGGACTACATGAAGAAAGAAGCAAAAAAATATGAATCAGAAATGGTAACTTGGGTAGGAAAAGGTGCCAGCTGTCATAGAAATCATAGAATGGTTTGCGTTGGAAGGGACCTGAAAGATCATCTCATTCCAACTCTCCTGCTCTGTCTTACACTAGACCAGGTTGCTCAGGGCCCCATCCAACCTGGCCTTGAACACTGCCAGGAATGGGGCATCCACAACTTCTCTGCCTTCATATAAAAGTCTGTGCATGCTACATAGCTTGACATGGAGTTGTTTTTGTGGTGTACTCCTTTGTCTTCTAAAGTTTTTTTAAATTAAATTAGCTTGTGTCTCGAAAATCTCCACAATGAAAGATCTCTACCCACAGCCAAGCGTTAAGACATATTAGAATGCAGTAAAGAGTCGTGACATGTTTTAATTCAGTTGTTTTGTATTCAGCCTGGTGGGAGTGTTATGCTCAGATACTGTTAGTATGGACTTGTGGCAGGATGCTGGGCAGTTTGGCTGACCTGCTGGCAGCTAGGGGTGACTGGGGGAAGAAAGAACAAAGTAACTTCTCATTTAAAAATCTCCCTCTGCAGAAATGGCAAATTAAAGGGGGAGATCCTACCTCATCCTCTTGCTTACAAGCCATGTTTGGATCTCTGCTGTTTTAAAGAGTGAGTAAAAGTTCCAATTGTACAGGTGTTTATACTAGAGAATAATACAGAATGTTAACGTGCTGAAATTGCAGGCTACATTTGAAGAAAATGTGGCCATATTTTACGTTAGTTACCCTGGTGCAATATTCTTTTAGACTGCAGCATGTTTTTGGGAGGTATGTTTTTGAGTTTCCTGTACTTTATGACAGGAAAACAGGGTTTTTTTCAGCTTGGATCCTTTTGGGGAAAAAGAAACTAGAATGCTGTATCAAAGTACATAGTCGATTATTTTCACTGAAATGTACTCCACTTTTTTTTTCCCCAGTGTTACATGAAAAAGAAGGAAGGTTTCACTGAATGTCAAAACAAATCATAATTGTAAGATGTTAGATTTTTTTTGCTCTGTCAGGGTTTCAATCAAACATTGATTGAAACAAGAATTGAGTTTCACAAATTTCGTCTTAAAGACCTTTTCTAAAAATACACTTCTTTCTTTTCTTTAAGGGAAACTCATAAAAACCTATCCCCTGAAATACAGGGATTGGTTTGCTAAATTGATATACCTTGTTTAAGAAATGATTTATCTATGACTGAATAGTGTAAGTCAGATAACTGTTGTATTGGATAAGCAGGAATTAGGGAGAATTGTTCAATGGTTGTGCATTTATTTAACCATAATCAGAAGTGTGAGTAGCTGTGGCCTTTCCTCAAACAGTAGTTGTGCCTCTGCATTTCTGCTAAGGTTACATGAAAAGTGCGAGAGGAAAAGAAGGTGGGGCAGGGAAAGAGGTAGCTATAAAAAAAAAGCATATTGGTATTTTAGCTACTGGTGTTTGTAATTAAAAGTTGAGCAAAGTTAATCCATTTACTGATGTCTGTAGTTTTCAAAATTATTAGCTGTAAGCGTTGCTCTTGGCAGTATAATGTTGTCTTTTGCCCTAGAAATTTATCACCTAAACTTACAACATAATTAACAAGAAAAAAAATTCAAATAAATACTGCCAGTACAGACTTTTGAGTTTGTACTTGCTCTGTGCAGTTCAGTAATGCAAGTCTACCAGCCACCTTCAACTCAAGTGATTTGTTGCAAAAGCTAGTCTCAGTTCCTGTATTTTTTTCCTGTGAGTTTCTTGTCCATAAAGAACTGTTCTGTTCTTCTAAAGAGAAAAAAAACATTGTCTAGAAACTGGTTAGGAAGATAAGAAGATGGAATCTTAGATCTTGTTTCAGATTTCCTTATGTAATTGGGCTGTAAGGTTTGCTTTTCAAAGGCAGCTGAAATCTTAACAACTTTAAAAAAAGAAGAGTATTACTTACCTCTGACAGAAATTTCAAGAAACTTCATGATTTTTGTCATTCATCCTAGTCATGAATCATATTTCTGTGTCAATCTCATGTTGTAGGAATGCATTTATTTATTTTTTAGAAGGATATTGTTAATGAAGAAGGTTGGGGGGAGAACTTCAGAGGACAAATGTGTTCTACGCCGTATGATTTTTCCTACATCTGTGTTTCCTGTTTACTAGCAAAGTGTGATATTCTTGAAGATAGGATACGGAATCTTTATCTGATGTTAAAAGTCCTATAGATTCCTCTGCTTTATAGTCTTGAGCCTTTCAGTTTAAAGATTTCATAGTAGTCCTCAGGCAGGTACAGTTCTGTGAAGTATTAAAACAGCCTGTCACTGAGGCTAGGCAGTAGTGTACTTCTGGGTTTTCTACATCTGTGTTCAGTAATGTAGATTGATTAGACTGATTTATGAAGCTACCATCATTAGGGAGAAGAGGGAAAACAACCAGCAGAATTGAAGCCCAACCTGTGAAAGCAAGTCACAAAATTTTGAATCCATGCTGCTGTTTGACTTAAGTTTCCTACTCTACCCTGTCCCCACGAACAGCTGCTCCAATGGCCTGGTAAGGCAGAGAGAGTTTTGAATTGAAAGGCAGATAAAGGAAGTCAGGAGTGTCAGAAATAGTTAATATCTGTCTCTAAAATGCTTTTATCTTCAGTTGTTGCAAAAATGAGTTGCTGGCCAAAAGGAGGTCTCTCACTAGAGTTTTGATTTTGTTTTTCTTCAGAAAGCAGTTGACTTACTGCAACAAATTTACTATATTTAGTGTATGTTACGAGGTTAAGCACTTTCAGAATAAACTTCTGTTATTATGTGTTCAACTTCTAAAATACTTCTAAAAGTTTTTCTCATATTGTCTTTACAGTAAAATTTTGGTTTATGTTAACAAACTCAGCGTAGTCTCCCTTGTAACAACTGCAACTGCTTGTATTTAGTGGGGTTTGCTTGCTCAGAGTTGTATTTTATTCTTGCTCTGAGGTCTCCATACTGTATCCTCAGTTACAAGTCAGAAAGAAATCTTGTTAGCAACCACTGCCTTGACAGGGTAGCGAAGCTTGTTTTGTACAGGAATGTAGGTTTTGAACTGACAGCTCTGTCTGAGCAATGGATTCACATCCCAAAGGGGAGAGGTCAACCTTTGGTTTGTCTCCACAAACCATGCACATCCTTAGCAGTCTGAATCCATAACTATTTCAATTGCTTTTGCTTAAATTGAAGCCTAAGCTCAAGCTTTGTGAATTAGAGCTGGCTGTGTGTGAAGCTGGCTCAGATGCTGCTCTGTACTGCTGCTGTCTTGGCTCCAATATTGTGTCTGAGACAGGAACTGTTTCTTCAGGCTCTAAAGCTGGTCAATACTGGGCAAAAAGAGACGTTTGAGTAATTCTGCAAGGCTTATCTCATGCTGAAATAAAATGCCTCTTGGTGACAAGCTTGCCCAGCCTGGCACAGCTCCTTAACATTAAATAGGCCACTGCAGTTCTTCTGCATCACTCTCTCCGAGTGTTTATCTAGTCCCTTCTTAAGCCTGAATCCCAATTTCTTGCTACTGTCCTTGGCAGCCAGTGCCCAAACTTAACAAAGCACACCCTCATTCAATGTGGTTGCAAGTTAACTAGTTTTGGAGTAGTTATCTTGCCAGATTTGAAATTAGGAAAGCAAGGGGTAAAGAATAGAGCCACTTCTAAAATTTTGAATTCAAATTTGAGTCCAGCTTTAAGGTCTGCTTTAGACTTTATATGAGCTTTTCAGCAGGTGACTGTCATCAGTTTCACTTCTAGGAAAGTAGGTCAGAGAGAAGGAAGATTTCATGTCTTGGATGCTTGGATTATGGTGATGACTTGCACATTGTGCTGTGCAAAGGTGATTTGAGTAATCCAGTCCTTTTTAGCAAGATTTATATAACAACTTAAGGCTTGTATAGTCTGTTTCTCTTGTATGAAATTCTAGGCTGTTGATGATCACTGCTAGTGACGAGCATTTCTGGTTCTGCAACAGCTGAACTAAATAAAATGCATATAATGTCAAACTAACTTTGTTCCAGTACTCTCTAGAGTACAGGGTTCGTGGAAGTAAAATTTTGGGTTAGGAGTGCTTTTGGAGTGGTATTCTGGTGCAACATCTAAATCTCCTTGGACTAATCTTTCACCGAACAAAACAGGTCCCAAGAATGTTTTATTAATGCTAGGTTTACCTTAAAATAATTTTCCAAGTTCCAAATTCAGTAATTGTTCAAAGATTGTGTGCTCTGTCAAAATTGCTGAACATGTTGCAGAAATTTCCCCACATGGTGAAGGTGTGCTGCTGACGCTAAAAATGACAGCAGGGTGGAAGAAGTAATGATAGGATAAAATGAAAAGGGCTCCTCAGGTGTTTTGTTTTCTAAAAAAAGGACCAAAACCCCCACAACTGTCTTTTGCCTGCCAGGGCTCACCAGGAAGTAACTTCAGTCACTTCTCAGCTAAATTGTGTTGGCTCTGAACATCCATTAAGCTTCTTAGAAGGCTTTAATGTAAAATGGAAATGGGTGTGAAGGATCCCTTCAGAGGGTTTGATATTATGACTAATTTAGTTTACAAGGCTTTACCTCTTGCCTGATTTAGAACATGGCTTAAATGGGATGTTTTCATTAGAATATTTCTGAATCTAGGACTATAACTGGGTCCATAAAAGCACAGTAAAAACTTTAAATGTTACTTTTCCACTCCAGAAGAGATTTTACTTTCTTTGCTAGTAATACTTACTTATATTCTTGAAGTGTAATTATTTTTTATAATTTTGAAACTGTCTTGAAGCAGAAGTCCATAAAAATTTATTTGCTCTGTGCTTCTGAGGGGTTTTTTGTAAATAAACGTCTCCATACTTTCTCAATTAAAGTGCCTGCTAGGATGTCTACATACAGGCTACACAATATATCATATTTTTACTCATACAAACTAATCCTGATGTGTGAACTAAAATAAAAATTGTTCCATCAGTCAGATATTTTACTCATCATAGCATTTCCAGACTTTTGATAGCAAAATTAACAAGTGGGCAGTACTGTCACGAACAGTGAGTTTGTCATAGATCTTAGACCACATGCGTTAACCTCAGGCTGGTAATTCTGGGCAGTCAGATGGGAGGGACTAAAATTGTGTTAGCATGTAACTAAGAATGGGGAGACACAATTGTGCACTCATGGTGTAGTGCATGAGCATTTGATAATATACCTTACAGTTAAAGGTTTGTGCAATTTGGGTGAGTTCTGACTTAGAACTTAATGTGTGTGAGTGTGTTAATTTCTACTGTGCGTGTATGAGCTAAGTTTAGAAACCAAAACTTCCCCTAATCCCACTTAATGACAAGTAGGCTATGTCTAGGAAAAAAACTGTGAGGTGGTTTTCTTGCAGGAATGAAGGCATTGGCTGTGACACTAGAGGGGAAGGATTCTTGTACATCTGAGTAACTCTGCAAAATGAAAGCCAGTTTAACCAGAATTGTCCAGACAATAGCTTCTCATCAAGGTCTTACTTCTTTAGCAATTACACTTTTAAGTTAAAGCTTTGCACCTCTCAAAAAAAGCTACCAGTTTTTAAACTAAATTACAAGTTTCGTTTTCATTTAATGAGTCTTGTTAGACAAATTGGATGTTATAGAGGGGGAAAAATGCTTGGAGGCAGGCACCAGGGCATTGTAGATAATTAATTTTCTGAAGTCTATAAGCAGCTGATGACAGAGGCAAAATGTGTCAGCTTGGCTTGCACAAAGCAGTTATTCTACTTGTTTAGAGCTGTGCATGTCACTGTGAGTTCTCAGTTCTATATAAAGGGTACTTGTTTCTCTGGATGTTGCTTTAGCATAGTATCTTTCCAGTTGACACTGGATGTGAAATGAGCTTCTTGGCTATATTTAAAAATATTTTCCATGTTAATTGGTTGTTGTGGTTAAAAATAAAAGCAAGGCTGTTTATTATGATTTTATGACTTGATAATTTGGAAAATAAATGTTACAGTAATGAAAGCTTATGTCTTTTAATCAGTAATATATATCACTTTTGTACTTCCTGTTTTCTTCTGTTTAGGTTAAAAACTTTGCTGTTATTTATCTGGTGGACATCACTGAAGTACCAGACTTCAACAAGATGTACGAGTTGTATGATCCCTGTACCGTCATGTTTTTCTTCAGGTATGTGATGGTTCTAGAATGTAACTCATTTAAACTTTCTGTTTGTCAAATAGAGTGTCTCAGCAGATCATTTCCAAATGCATAGTAGCACACTGATGCCTATATTTTCATTGCTCTACAAAGAGTAAACTGATTATATAGGAAAATGGCTTGTAATTGTTTTCCAATTACCCTGGTAACAGTGTTTGATAATAGAGTGCAAATTAGTGATAGTGAAAACTGGGTTTATTATCCATTCTTGGTTTTAAATCTCAAACTTCCTGTAGAGAATACTGTAGTAATACAGCAGTCAAGCTTGCCAAACTTGCTTTCAAGATAAATCAAAAGTAGTAAGATTTTTTTAGAGTTAAGGTTTCTACATTGATGAGATAAAATGTTCTACTGACAAGCATGGAAGTCTCTCTGGACAGTAGTGGGAAAGAAATACAAACGATAAGGAATATGCTGAAGGATAATAGCACTGAGTAGCCATTTTGGGGGCATGTTTGGAGTCCTTATTCTTGCTTTAAAAATTGGTAATAAAATGTCAGCTTGAGTGAGAGGAGTGGATCTTCTTTTAATGCTTGTTTTGCAAGCCTCTCTGTGTTACAAGGGCTTCCTTTGATCCTACAAAGCATTTGGGGGGGGAAAGGAGGTTTCTTTCTAAATTATAATACCATATTAACTTGTTTTTTTTTTGTTCTTTCTCCTTAAAGGAACAAACACATCATGATTGATTTAGGTACAGGTAATAACAACAAGATCAACTGGGCAATGGAAGATAAGCAGGAGATGATTGACATTATAGAAACTGTTTATAGAGGAGCCCGCAAAGGTCGAGGTTTGGTGGTATCGCCAAAAGATTATTCCACTAAATACAGATATTGATATTTCTTTGGGCTGCCTTTTTTCCTAATCCTATGTCCACTTAAATTTATTTCTGTGTATGTGTGTACATATATGTATATTAAAAGACAAAAACTCTACAAGTCCTTGAATTTTGAGCATAATTTGAATTATTTAAAAGATTTGAATTCTGTGTGAAAAGTAGAAGACTCAAAGCCTGGAACTGTCTTGACTGCAGCAATATTGTAGCTGAATTTTGGGGTTTTATTTTTTAAAGACTTTCTCCTTTGTTGTCCTTTTGGTGTTATGTATTTTTGTACACAGAAAGCTTGTTTGCAGAAAAAACATGTCAACTGTTTTTGTTTGCTTTTATTACACAAATATCTGGGAAAGCTATACTACACCTTTTTTAAAAGAATAAAGTGAGTTCCACTTATTTACCTTAATTTTTTTCAGCTAATTGAATTTGACAATGAAAACAGGTGTAATTGGATGCAAATCTGTAATATTGAAGACTTCTTACTTTTGTGAGGATTTCTTTGCGTATCATATTAGTCCCCTGGATCCACTAAAAATGTGAATAAAACAAGGTGCGTTTTTTAATGTGTAGCAAAACTCAGAGAAAACATCTCCCATGACTTTGCACATCACCACACCCCCATCAGCTTAATGGACTTGTGGTGCCAGATTCCGTTTCCATGGTGGTTGTACACTCACACTTCGAAGCACTTGGTGAATTCTGCAGTGCCAAAGCATAGTTGCAGTTCTGGAGCTGGCTGCAGACAGCAGCTGAGGAAACCACAAGCCGTGCTGTCACTTGACCTCCAGTTTGTCTAATGGTACACCAAAATGCACATGTACTCGGGAGACTTGGATTGGATTCCACTGTGGCATAGCTTTTGAAATTTCCATTTGCGTTTCTGACAACTTTTATGGTAGTGGAGTTGGTGTTGTGTGGGGGTTTGTTTGTTTTGTAAACCGATACATGCATATTTACAGGATTAATTAAAACCAAGCCAGGCGAGCTCCTTTCTCCAGAAAGGAGAAATCCAGTTTGTTACAAGACAAAGTAGAATTTACTTCTACTATCAAGTGTGTTTTAGAGGATTTAGAAAGCATCAAGGAAGTAAAACAAAAGGGTCTCAATTTCTGCTGAAGTTAATCTGGTTTAGAGTTGTTATTAATTTTGGAATAATTTATGTTGGAAGGGACCATCAGCCTCCCAGTCATAGTCAGTTCCACATGGTCAGGTTGCCCAGGATTGTGTCCAGTGTTGAGTATCTTGGTTGGACTAGATGATCTTCAAGGTGTCTTCCAACCTTGATGATTCCCTGTTCTCTAAGGATGGAGATTCCTCAGCCTTTCTGGAACGCCTCTTCTGCTGTTTGAGCACCTTCATAGTTGAAAAAGGTGTTCCTTGCATCTAACTGGAATTTTCTGTGTTTCAGCTTGTCTTGAGTAACTCTGGTGTACAACACCTTGAACAAGTGTCTGTTCCCCATGCTCTGCCATGGGGTAGTGGTTGGCAGCAAGAAGCCACAGTTGTTTCTTAAGGCTGAACTAACAGATTTGTCTCAAACCCTTGTATCTGCTGTACTCCACCGTATCTTGGTGGCTGTTTTACCTCCTTCACACCACTGTCTCTCTTGAACTGGGAGGCCCCCAAATTGACAGAATATTGCAGGTGTGGTCTCCGAGCCGGGTGAATGCAGGGGAATGACTTGCTGGCCCTGCTTGTGCTAATGCTGACCAGTGAGTTGCTGCAGCCCTTGCTGCCTGGGCACCCTGCTCAGTCAGTCAGCCTTTCCACCAGACCCGTTTCCTGCAAAGCACTGCCAGCCAGTCCCTCACACCCACCCAGCCTGGCATTTTGAACTTCATCAAGGTCCTGTTGGCCCATTTCTCCAGCCTGTCCTCCAGCATACCAACCTCTTCCCCCAGTCTGACAATGCGTGCAAGTCTACACTGATTAAAGCATTAATTGGAATGATTTCTTGGTATTAATGAAGGCTGTAATAGAAGCATTTCTCCCTCATTAGCTGAGGTATTTGTTAACCTGGCAGTGCTTCAGTTTCTGCATTTATGGTAAAAGGTTCCCATTACATTTCAAACTAAATCTTTCCTGCAAAGGGTGCCAATGTTTTGGTGTAACCTTAAAGTTAGTGCAGATGTCCTGTTTTTTGACTATCAATTTCTTCTTCTGGATGTATTTGGTAACTAGAATTCCTCATCTATCTCCAGATTTTTAAAATAAACTCCTTTCATCAAAACAGCTAACATTAAAGAACTGAAAATGACACAATATAAATACCTGCATGACGTTACCTGCACTGGTGTGCACAGCTTTGGGTGGGCTCGTGAAAAGAGCAACAACCGAGTCTACAAAGACTGCCATCTTTTTTAGTACAGAATGGTTTATTGTAAGAACATTTAAGTTAGAAAGGCAACAAATCTTATTATTTTGATATTAAAATAAATACATTTTCATACATTCAAAAAGTTTGTGATTGGGTAAGTTCACTATATAGGATATAGTTTTCTATCCAAAATAGTGGCTTTGCCTTCTCTGAAACTAGCAATTCTTTCTCAGCTCCAGGAAATACAGTGCCCCACTTAGACGAACAAACCCAGCTTTCTACTTTTTTCCCGGGGCAATAGTTTAAAAAAAATTTCAAGATTCTGTCATGACACAGTGCAAATATGTTTGTTTTCCCTTAACATTTTCGTCAGTGTGACACTTGATTTTAAAATCCTGGAGTCAGTGTGGTGCTGTTCTGCCTTTAATATTCCTTGAACACATCCTCATTTCTGTGCTGCAAAGATAACAGTGAATAAGTAGGTTAGTGATTTATTCATGAATGTGATTCAGCATGGAGATAGGAAGATCTCTGTACAGTTAAATACATCTTTGTGGATTACCTTTCTGTATTTCTGGAAATTATTGCGCAGCTTATGCAAAAGGCATCAGAATGAATAGATACCTAAATTACTTCAGAATATTTACATTCGCATCTTTCACTGGGTAAGCAGTTTCAATGACAAGAATAATTGCTATGTCTCAATTTGAATCAGGAAGACAACATCACTTTCATCCACAGAAAATGGAAGCAGTGCTGCCTCACAAATACTAAGAGCACAGAGTCGGGCATCCATCAGGAAGGGGGTTGGCATCTGCAACTGACTGTTATAAAACCCAGCACACAATCCTGAAATGTAGCATGATTTTATATTATGAAGTGATTGACTATAATTTACTGCTGTGTTTGGGATGAGTGCATGTGAGAGGTGTGCTCCCAGCCACACTGGGAAACTGTAGCAGGTTTAAGAGAAGAGGTACATAAATTTCTACCAGCAAGAATCCTCAGCTAGGTTAGCGTACCTGAGGGACAGGAATGGTGGGCAGGAGCACTTTAGGCCACACACATTTCACTATGAATGGACAGTCTCAGTTTACACACTTGGGGTGAGTTAGCACTATCCCCCTGGTACGTGACATTCAGCTGGAACAGAGGCAGCAAGATACAGTTTTTCTTTTGTAAAAGTGGTCACATGCTTTGGCTCTTGGCAAAAAAAAAAACCCAAGGTAATTTTAAATATGGTTTTAAAAAGTACACTTTCAAATCCAAGAAAATGCAGGTATAATAAATATGTAAACACCATTTTCATGCAAGGTGCCACCCATCACTTGAAACTAAGTGGAAATATATAAAATACAGAAAAACTTAAGTAAATGTCGTTACTCTCAATTCTTCATCGCTGTTTTCTACCCCAGCTTCTGTCATCAGGTCAGCAACACGCTTCTCAAGGTCACTGATGCGCTCGCCCATTTCTTCCAGTAAAAAGTTAAAGATAATTTATTTATAAACAAGAGTTCTATAATTTTACAGGCTTTTTCTTCTGTAAGAAGAATAAGCAGCTTTCTTCCAGATGTGCCAGCCTTTTACTTGTTCAAGTTTAATACATGATGAAGCATGCACAAGGTGGTATTGTTGGAACACAATCCCACATTCTCTTGTGACAGATATAAGCATTCAAATTCTTAGTATCAAAAGCCTTTGCAAATACTCGTGAGTGAACTATGTGAGAGATTGTTTTCTTTCTGAGAAACTATTTTAGGTGATACCATACAGTTAACCTACACAATCAGAATATGAATGCTACTAAAACACTATTCAGAAAGCAGCTGCTTCCTGAAAGGTCAAGTTTCTGAAAAAAATTTAATAAATGCTTCAGAAAGCAGAGGCAGTTTATCTGTAAGCACATGTAATGAGAAAGCTCAGAGCCCCTTCAGGTCCGATTTTCTCCTTTTGAGGGCTCACCTAGTCAAGCTCAGGCCAGCAGCTGCTTTTAAACCGTGGCTGGTTTGAGTTGCATTTTTTTAATGCACCTTCAGAATCTTTACACATATTCGATGCTTATTTTACTTCAAAGCCAGAACTGCTGCACAGAGGCTACCTTGCTACTTGTAGTGAAACATTTTTAGGATTTCCTTCTTAGAAGAAGGGATATATAAACAGGCTGGGGGGGGTAGTCAGGTGTCTTTACGTCATAGTTGTTTAGCCCCGTCACTGGGGGGGACTAATTGATGTTTAAGAAAGAAGCCCACCCCGCTGTCAGAAGCAAAGACCCCGCCCGCACCCATCAGCGCGCAGAGGGCCCCAGCCACGGGATCCGAAATCTCTGCGGCGGGGCGGGTACCCCACGTTCCAAAGAGGATATTTCTCAGCGTTAACTTCTCCGTCAGAGCCTGAAAATTCTCCTGCAGCCGGCAGAGCAGATTTTCCGCCTGCGGGAGGGAAAAAATAAAGACAGGGGAAGCAGAAGGCAGGGGCCCTGGCCGCACAGGAGCGCCGCAGCCAAGGCACCCAGCTCGGCCCCACTCCCGGCCCCGCTCCCGGCCCCGCTCACCAGCTGCGGCAGCTCCACGGCTCCCGGCGGCTCGGCAGCCGCCATCGGCTGCGGCTCCGGCTGCAGCTCCGACCCTCCGCCTCCGCGGGNNGGTCTTACAATTTTTTTTTTTAATTTTTTTTTAATTTTTTTTAATTTTTTTTTTTTTAAGGTTTGATTCCTTTTCCCCGTGTAATTAGTTTTGTGAGATGGAGGGGTAAAAAGACCGTGGGGGTTGAAGTTCCTTGCACTGCCCTGTCGAACGAGACAACACCAAAGGCATCAGCAAGAGTCGCACGGTGCCCCTTGCAGCCCTACCAGCATCTAGGTCATCTCTCTCTTTTGGGCTGAACAGCGTAAAAGACTCCTGGTGCAGCTATTACAGAGGTGTCTACTTGTTTGTGCAGATGACCTGGATGCTGGGACTGTTGCCTGATGTAAATGAAGAGGTTTTCGGTTTACTGTGTCTGTATGGTTAGGAGCGTATCACTGTTGGGCAATAAATTACCTTAGTCAATTACTTTGTGTAATTACATATCCCAGATACGCCAAATGTGTGTGTTCATCCACAAGAAATTTCTGAGTTAGGAATTACTTCATTTGCTGTAAGCCTACCACTTAGAATCTTTCTTAATAAACTTAATTGTTTTCCTTCTTGACCTTCCCCACCTCATTTGGGAGGGTGTGTTAATCTCTGAGGTGAACTTCTGTCATCAAAGCCAACCTCCGCATTGCTACCTGCTTCCCATAATTGTGGCTTCTCTGTACAGCCTTATCTTCTCTCTTGCAGGTTGTCCTCATTGTAGAAAGAAAAATCAAGCAAGTTTTGCAAACCTTGAGTGTTTTAGCAGTGTTACTGCTCTAGAAAGCTTCTAGATAAAACAATTTGAACAATATTATGCATGTAGATAGGGCTTACTTTTGTATGTAGCCACTAGCTTCAACCACGTAGCTTTTTTGTTCTGTTGCAGAAGTAATAAGGAAGAGTTGGTGCTTCTTACCTGTTTATTTGTCAAGAATAAATCTTCTTTCCTTTAGGGCTAGGAAGTAGGGCTGTACTATTTTTGCTTTTTTACTTCTGATAAGAGCCATAGCCTTCCTGGTTTTCCCTCCTTCCAGAAGAGCTACAAAAGTTTCTCTCTCACAAAGCACCAGTTTCCCCCAGAGGCAGTCGAAGTGGCTCTGTCTGCTTGTGCCCAGTTATCTTGAACAAAGCCATAGAGTCCTATTTGTAGTGAAGAGCTTGCAAGGATAAAGAACCAGCTGGAAATGCAGAGGAGCAAGCATTATACAGCCAACCAATTTGCAGGAATTCCACTACGTCTTTGTAGTACCACATTTCAGCAATGGCCAGGTTAGAGTTCAACTGAAAACAAGCATGACTCGATAAAGGCTTTCTGTAATTAGCTCCTCATTTTTGTGAGGTAGGTCAGTGTGGTCAGAACAAAAAAAATATAGTATCCAGCTGACACAGCAATGAAGCACAGACAATTAAAAGTGTGAAAGAGACTGAAGGAAATATTTCACCATGCATTTCCCCCTTCAAAGGTCTGGTTCTTTTACTTTGTGGGCTTGTCAGCTGATGTTAATGGCCCTCTTAGTTCAGTTCTGGAGCTGAATTAGGCTAATAGTGCACAGCTGGGTTTATGAAATAAAAATGGAAGTATCTTTAAAGCTAAAAGTGGTCATGGAAAAGTTCCAAAGTTCAGAAAGCCTAAGAATAGAAGAGACAAATGGCGAGACCAAACAGAGTTTGCTTAACAATGAATTTACTTATAATAGAACTAGCATGCTTGGTTTTGCTCTGCTGTCCTCTAGTCTCTCCCTTCTCAGAGGGCTTAGAAGTTCAGAGCTGAGCTCTTGCATACATTTCCAGGGTCTGAAATCTGGGGATGTAAGATGAGCCATATTTTAAAAGCATAGTCCATGTTGGGCATGCACCCATGGGCTAAGGGAAGCTGAGAAAAGACCCTTTTGTTTTGTTTCAAAAGCAGAGGGTTAGCTGAGAACCGGTAAACCACCAGTGCTCATGAAAGTATTTACTGCAATAAGAATGCTTAATTTACTAAAAGGATAACAAGAAGTTCATTTTGACAATGAGTACAAAAACAGGTCCTGAGGGGGTTTGAGAAAGGAGCAAAAGAGAAGATTTGACAACATACATTATTTTTACATGCCAAAATATGCTCTATGCTACTTTCTTTCAGTAAAAAGCTTAGACTTTAGACACTTTCAGTCTAAATCTGTCTTCCTGGTATGAAGAACATGAAGAAAAAATAAAAAATAGGGTGACCTCGAGGCTGGGGTACCATCTGCTTCCCTCCTATTTCAGTATTGCAGACCTGTGCTGTGAACTCTTCACAGTGTGTGCTATAATGGTACCCAAAGCATGTTTCCCTTGCTCTTTCACAGGGAAATTCCAGTCCCTCCATGGCTGGAAGGAGAAGTCAGGGTAGCAGGAAAGGAAATAAAAGCATGTTTAAACATTTATAAGACTTGAGCTCCAAGTTCACTGCCATGCTGTAAAAGCCTATGATGTAGAGAGACAGAAGAACTGTTGTAGAAATGCCTTGCTCTTGCTGTTTGGATGTTACATAGAGTCCCTTTTCCTCCTCTTTGCTGACAAATAAGATTTTATATACCAGGGGTAAGGAATCCTCTGGGCACATACTCCAAGCATGTCTGGCTCAGGGTTGCTTTGGAATGGAGGTGAGGTCAGAGAGAGGACGTCTCAAAGAGAAGCCTAATATTGCCTGTGTGGTAGGAAAGAAAACAGGAAATTTACTCCTGGAAGGAGACAAGGTGGCAAGTGTTCCTGGGCTAACATGGAAGCTTGTTTGGCTGCAGATCAGAAGGCAGGATACAAATGGCACTGCAAATTTTGTGGGTTTGGTTTTTTTCTTCCTGGCAGAGGCATGGTCAATATTAAAATTTTCTCTGAAGAGAAAAGGGCTAGGTACAAGTTAGTGCTTGCACCACAATCATGGTGTTTTTGCTAACAAATTGTTGGGCTGGGTCTTTGAGTCATGCTGCCCTTGGTCCTTCCCTCTCAGGTAGCTTCTCTTGTGTCACTTTGCAGTCGTGTTTCAGAGGGACGCAATGTGCAGAAACAACTGTCTGTCTTTGCTAGGTCATCAGCTTTTATATGCAGCAATCCTAAGTGGTGCTGGTGGTTCTTGCAGCAAACTTTAACATTTACCCGATCTCTTGACTCAGCATAATGCAGTTCACTGAAAGCTTGTTCCACTGGAGTACTTCCTGGTGAAGGCATCACTTTTCTTTCATATCGTAACATCAGTAGAAGTAACAAGTTGTTATTTAAAAGCATGGAAATATGTGGTGAGTGAAATGCAAATACAGGGGAAAAGGCATTCGGGTCAGTGGTGTCTGACAGCTGGTGCTTCTTTGAAAGACAAAGTCATTTGAGGTGAATATTAAAAGCTTGGGTGTTTGCTCGTGGTTCAAATTTCAGGTTCTGTATCTTTGAAGAGAAAAGGGTAATTCCAGCCGTTGGGAAACCTGATCCCTGATGGAGGTGCTCTGCCTTTAATAAAAGTGTTCTGTTTTGGGACTGCTGCTCACAAATCCCCTTATTGTGAAATTTTTCAGTCAGCCCCTTTCTGCAAGTTTCTTCAGAAAGAAAACTGACGGGGTTAAGGATAATCTTGATCAGAAGTTCAGTGTGTGCTGTGGGCATCGTCTTGCTAAGTAGCTGTAACAGAACACAGGGTGTAGTTTTCCCTCTAAGTGTTTTGCACCGGGAATAAATGCAGGAGCAGCAGAAAGGTGACAACAGAGGCTGGCGTGGTGGGTGGTGGTGGCATCCTTTGGCTCTTTGAAGAGCTGCATGTAATTCATGGCTCTGTGAAATCACCCGCCTAGCTGCTGTTGACTGAATTATTATGTGGTGATCCAGAAATCTCCAGCTATGTTTCCCAGCCACGGCTGGCAAAAGATGTTGCTTCCCATGCTTTTTTGTGCTCCAGCCTTGTTCCATTGTCTTTGGATAGTGAGGGTGAAGGAGTATTCACCACACAGTTCCCCTCCTGAAAGGCTGCAGGAGGGAGCTGGGTGCCACTGCATCTGGGGGCTGTGTTCAAAGCACCCCGTTGCCTTGCTCCTTACTTGTGCACAGAGGAGCTTTCTCAAAGAAAATGCAGAGTGTAATAGGCAAGGCTCTGCCATGAGGGCAGGACGGGCAGCCCCTGCAGTACAAGGACAGGGAGCTGATCTCACGTGTTCAGATCCCACAGCCTGGTGTGGCTCTCTTCCAGGGACCTCATGGTCCACAGCAGAACGTGCGTTTTGTGCACAGAGATTAAACACGACATGTGCTGCGGTGTGTGACGGAAAGAGTATCTTTCTAAAACGTTTGATAAAGAGAGCCTGTACTGAAGAGGTTGGAAGCTGGGCAAAGGAGGGAGTGGTTCATTGGAAAATGCCCATTTTGCATTTCCAGAAGGTGTAATGAATTGTGGGTAAAGTTTCCTGTGAACAAACTGCACTTATGCTAATGTTTCCTTGCAGCTTCAGAGACAATTTTTCCCAGGAAAGGCAGCTGGAGTGTTTTCTTGGTACAGGCAGTTTAAATTAACCTTGAATTAGTGGAAAGCACTTAGTATAGTTGCATAAAACATGAATGGATTTGGGCAAATATGGGTAATAACACTGGCGAACATCGGGTGTAGGACACATGCTCTAACAGCAAGATGTGGGTCAGTGAGCAATGACAGTAATAGAAAAAGCCAAGAGTGTGGTAATCTGATTCTTTGGGTTTTTTTTTTGTTGGAGAAAAAGCTTACCCTTTCTCATCTGAAACAAAGATCTTTTGCAAATATGCTCTTAAGATTGAAACCTTGACTGGCAGTGGCCTGCCTGCTTCTTCTGTGAGATATTTGTGGCAGAGGGGAGGTACTCAGAGTTATGACAGATATTTTATGCAGCTTGAGTGCTGTAGGAGGCCCTCCCGCCTCAGCTCCATTTAGTGTTCCAAATGCTGTTTGCCAGCAGGAGACATTTGGGTGCGTATTCCAAGCATGCCATGCAAAAGGCGTCTGAAATTACAAGGACATAGAGGGGCCAGAAGGTGCCAAGGGACACTGCCAGCATAGGTAGCACAAGTGTCAGCTGAGCAGAAGAGTGCTGGAGACTTGGCCTTCCACAACTGGGGAAGAGGTGCAGTGGCATGGGCCCCTAAGGCTGCTCCCACTTTTGGGGTTTGTCAGAGGGCCTCAGAGGACACAGGAGGATGTTAATTTTCTCTCTGGGATAGATGCTGTATTAATCAAAAGCACCTGTAACTGCAGCTCCTTGGGGTTTCAGAAAAATCAGTCTGCAGTCTGTCTCATCTAAAGTATCTTTGACTCAATTATTACTCATGCAATAAAGTTGGTCTTTGGGGGTTTTTCCCCCATTCTGCACTCTTTGCTCATGATAAGGAGAGCATGAATTTAGTTTTGTTCTGTTCTTAAGCATACCAGAGGTGTTGAGCTTATCTAACAGAAACAAGCCAGGTGTGTGCTACAGTGTGTAAATGCCACCAGAAGCACTTTGTCCTTGTCCTAGAACACAGAAAGAAAAAACAGTTTACAGGGTGCTGTAATGCTACTGACTCTAGGTCACCTGGTGGTATTTTGAATCTCAATGAAGCTGTAGTTTCTCTGTCATTTTTCTTTTCTCTCTCTGTGTCGTATTTACTCCACAGCTTCATCAAAAGGGAGAGAAAATGAATCAGAGCAGGCTAAGGATAGTTCTCCTGACACTTTAGACACTTCATTTGCGCCCTCACTTGTTCTTCAGTGATAAAGCCAGCTTAAGGATCTCCCAAACTGCATTTCATGCCCTGTGTTGGCTCTGGCGAAGATGGCGTTAGCTTTTTCCACAGTGGCCCGTATGGTGCTGTGTTTGATTTGTGACCAAAACAGCGTAGGCAGCACACCAGTGTTTTAGCTGTCACTGAACTGTGGATGCACAGCATCAAGGCCGCCTCTGTTTCTGACTCTGTCCTCCCCACCAGGAAACAGGCTGGGGGTGTGCAAGAGGGTGAGAGGGGAAGCAGCCAGGACAGCTGACCCAGCTGATAAAAGGGACACACTGGATCCACAGCATCACACTCAGCAATAAAACCAGGCTGCGGGCGGGAAGTTTCTTCCAAAGTAGCTGTTGCTCGGAGACTGGCTGGGCAGTTAGTTAGTGTTAGTGGGAGGTGGTGAATGGTTGCCTTTGCATCACTTATTTTTGTTCTTTTTATGACTTTTATGTCAATCCATAAGTGTTTTTCCCATGGTTTCATCCTGCTGGTTCTCTCCCTCATCCTGCAGGAAGGAGCGAGTGAGCAAGTGGCAGTGGGGGCTTCACTGCTGCCTAGGATCAACCCACCACACTACACTCCCTCTTTCCCAGCTCACCCTCCGGTATCAGCAGCTTCTTTCAGAACACAATCGATCCTGTAATTAGTGAGCATTTTGCCCCAGGGAGGGGTGAAGTGCATGAGAGAAGGAGAGGGTCCTGCAGGGTCCTGCAGAAGCTCTTTCTGCATCATGTCAAGAAAGGTCCAACAAAAAAGGCTTAATAAAATAGCCATTTTAATAAGATGGAATAAAAAGAGGAATCTGGATCTTGAATAGACCTTATGTCCCTTCCGATGCTGAGCACCATGCATTGGCTCAGCAATGAATGGAGCCTGCATGGTATTTTCCCATGGCACACTGTGGAGATCCTGTCTGTGGAGACATTCCTCTATTATGTATTTTCTTAAGAGAAAGCAGCTCTGCTCCTGAAGGTTGTGGAGGTGAGAACTTCTGGCTGCATTGGTGGACATGGGCAAGGATATGCAGGTAGATTGGGAGCTGCCTATGGGCTTCTCTTCTGCAGCCAGCTGCTGAGGTGACCTTGAGGCCACGGGACACACCAAAGGCATCCCAAGAGCAGGTGGGGAAGAAATGATTGTAGCCAGCTGGACCTGTTTGACAGAAGAGGAGGCTCTGGGTTAAGCAGTCCTGGTTCAACTTCTTACCTGAGTAAGCAGCTACACAGGTAAGGAGTTGAACCACGACTGCTGTTTGTTTATTTCCCCACTCTGAACTTTGCCCATTGTTTACAAAGCTGTAATGGTTTGAAGAAGGGTTCATGTGTCTCTACCAGCTGTCAGGCTGTTTCCTGCTCTGGCATGTTTGCTTTAGTGCTTTTTTTCCGTTTGTCTGTGGAGATGGTAGCAGTCCAAGTACAGAGAAGAGTCTCATCATCAGCCTGCATGGTCCTGGTTCCTGCTCCTCAGTGCAAAGCATATGACTACTGCCCAGGGATGGGCTTGTAGGCTTGGGCATGTTTGTCAGAGCTCCTCCTTCAAGTGTAGAGGGTGTTCCACTCATGCTGATATTCACTGTTCTGTTTGCAAAGACTGGCACAGAAGGAGAAAGGAAAAGCGGTGAAGATGTGCAATAAAACTGCATCTCCTATTAAGGATAGCTTGATTCTGTCCATCAGCTGCCCAAACAGGGGCTCACCAGTGCTAGAAGGGGCCTGGAAGTAGCTTCTGCCACCAGCTGCAGTGGGGAAAAATCAAAAAATGGAGAGGACAGCTGATTTAGTGATAATACATTATGGTAGGAATGGCCAATTTCAAGACACTTAAGACCCATTTACTTGTTTTATGAACAGTACAGTGAATATTTCTTTTTAATCTCCCCATGGCTGTAGTTGTAGAATGAGATTTATAATGTGATAATTGAAGGGAATTTGGCTACCATAGGGATTCACTTTATCCTTATGACAACATTTATTGTGCAATGTGTTCAAGGAGTGACTTAGCGCTTATCTGCCGTTTAGCCTTTGTCTTGCAGTGACTTCTTATGCTTGCTTCTGTGCAACAGCATTTCTCTAATGTAGAATATAAAATAATTTTAATACTCATCTTTCAAAATCAACTGACAGAACAATGGACTGGTTGGGAAACTTGAAGCAATCTGCTGTTTTTGCTACTGCAGTAACTACGAGTGAAGCACCAACAGCTGTCCTCCTCCTCCTCCTCCAGTAAAAACTGCAGAGGTAGCTAAGGCTTGTCATGAAACCGGTCCATTGGGTGGTTCATTCCTGTCCTGTTGGTTCCAGTGTTGTCCTGATAGGAATACGGCCATATGGAGTCAGTTGCAGAAATGGGGCTCTGCTTACTTTTTTAAGTCAGTGGACCTATT
Organism: Pachycephala philippinensis; assembly: GCA_013397055.1. NCBI lineage: Eukaryota > Metazoa > Chordata > Aves > Passeriformes > Pachycephala > Pachycephala philippinensis. The sequence goes on from VWZT01000748.1 coordinate 121,917, forward strand.
TGCAAAAACTAAACCTTATATAGTAATTTTTATTATCTCTACCAATGTTAAAGTTAAAAGCCCTTTGAAAACATCCCATGTCTGTTCACCATTTTCAGCTTGCTTAAACCATATCCAAAGATACTACTGGAACATTTCTTATCAGATTTCTTAATCTAAAATAAATCAAAGTTCTTGTTATGTTTGGAGGTTTGGGGACTCCCTTGTCACCAAAATGTTAACTGCTAGAAGCTAGTTCATAACTAGGTGGCTAGAGCTGCTCACATAAACAATTTCAATTCTCCTACAGCAGATGTCCTAAAAAGATTAAATTAGTCTTCAAAGATCTGGTGTGAAACGTTGCTTCTCTTTTCTGAATGGGTAATGTAGTTCTAGCAAATAGAGGTTTGTGGTTTTTTTAAATGGGGGAATTTTGCCAGTCTATGTGGAAAAATAAATGCACCTGTTCTTTTTCTCCTCACTTGAAACAGAGGATTGCTGTCTGGCAGTGAAGCAGTACTGTTTCTAGGGAAGGCTCTGCTTTTATACCAAGAGAACGGTCCTTCTAGCTCCTTCTCAGTTACTATCTCCCAGTTACTTTTATCTCCTAGATAAAGAAACTTACTTTGATATGAAGCCTCACAAAGCTCATTCTTATGTGACCACAGTCAGACCTGCAGGTTGCGGAACTTCTCCTTGATGATGCAAGACTCTCTTCAATCACCTGTTACCACCCCAGGTCTAGATAAATTTCCTCCAGGGCACTCTCCTGCTGGAGTCTTGCTGGGTCTGCTGTGGTTGGATGTTCGTGTGCCAGGCAGGGTGCTGTGCCAGAGGCAGCAAGCACCTCATCATGGCACCACGACCAAAAAGTCCTGCCCCTGGCTTTTTAGAATATCCTGAGACCTGAAGGGTCCCTGATGCTGGCACAAGCTTTTGGGCAGCTGCTCAGCCTGAGGAGTTCAGCCAACCTGTCATTCCTCTTCCAACCCAGTGTCTGGTTTCACTGGTCAGTTTAGCTTACATCCATGGATTAACTCCTGAACAACTAGGATGTTTTTCAGTGACCAAAACTGAATTGTGTTCACACAGAAACATGCTGTAATTCAGAGTTTTTACCCTTACAGTTTCAAGTACGGGAGAACAACCTAAGTTAAGGCATTTGTCTGTTTCCAGTTGAGTACTTTCGAATCTTAATATTGTATACAATTTGTTATTGCATAGACTTAAGAGCACCTTGGAATAATTCTGGAAGCTAACCTGGAGATCTGGTGCCAGCCTGGGCTGTTTCTTCTACGCAGGTAACCATTACTTCAAAATACCTATTTTCTCAAGATAATTTCTCCATGATTTCTCAATATACTTATATTTACATGAACAAAAATTGGCCTCCTAATCTGAGCTACTCTTATTTGCAGCTTGAGGTTTGCTTAGACCGTTGTGTTTAAGGAAAATTAATGTGCTAAAGGCTCCAAGGAAAGTATGGAAAGAAGTTGGCATAACTGCCTGATGATAACGATGCACAAATGATATATGAAATATGAGCCATTAAATAATAAAATATGTTTTAAACAATGCAGTTTATACATAATTGGATTGTTATACTCTCTCTGAATGAGTCAGATGCGATGAAATCAGGAACTTCAGGATTGTCATCCAAAAATCAGAATTCAAAATATCTGCAATGTATTTTTAACTCTAGCAATCAAACTGTCAGGTCTGTGTAATGGAGCTTTGTTCAAGTAGCAGAGCTGCTACTTCCTTGTAGGAAGGTAAGTCCCAACGTTATCACTGGTCACCTGATCTACATAGGCTGTTTTGGATGTTGGTGTGACGGTACTCCAAGAATGTCTCTGACAAATACATACTGCAGTAATGTGTAGGTTCCTGTGCTGCAAGAACTTGCCCAGTGGAAGAAATTGTTGCAGTTGAGCAAGGTCCTGCTATGCAGGAAGTAAACAAAAGGCTTCTGAAGCCCTGAAACAGACATTTCTATTTTTCATTCCGCTCCTTTTCCCCTTTAAGACTCACAAAAAACATTTGCAGTTGCTGCTATAAGACACAAAATAATACATCACTCAGATGAAGGAAAACCCATCTCATTTCCTACCTGTCGGATGAGCAGCTGGGGGAATTAAAAGGTGGAAGGAAACATGGGGAGCCCAAGAGACAGGTTTGAGGACAGCTGTGCAGCCACTTGGATGCATGGTGGATGATCCATCTTTTTTAGTGTGGCTGAAGGAGGTGGATGCAGTGTCCGTGCTGTCATTCTCCACACATCTGTGTTGTGTGCAGCTTGTCCTCTGCTGGCCCTGTGCAAGCAGCAGTACAGACTCCCTGGTCACTTTGGGTCTCCCCTGCTTTGGGTAGAAAACGCACGTTTTCCCTTCCTAGCCACTGCAATTCTGAGAGCCACAGAAATCACAAAATCACAGAATGGTTTGGGTTGGAAGGGACCGTAAAGACCATCTAGTTCCAACCTCCCTGCCATGGACACCTTTCATTAGACCAGGCTGCCTGAAGTCCCATCCGGCCTGGCCTTAAACACTTCCAGGGATGGAACATCCACAGCTTCTCTGGACAACCTGTTCCAGTGCCTCACCACCCTCACAGTAAATAATTTCTTCCTAATACCTAATCTAAATCTACTCCCTTTCAATTTAAAGCCATTCCCCCTTGTCCATGAGGCGTGACGGAATTTTCCTTAACTCCTGGGGAGCACGACCCGGGGCGGCAGCTCA